>JAPTGZ010000016.1:20056873-20067012 GCA_029814645.1 Fowleria isostigma | reverse complement strand
GATGCTATTCTTTACTGGTCTGGCCCACTTGAGATCCAATTGGGCTGAATGTGGCCCCTGGAAGAAATGAGTTTGAGACCCCTGCTGTAAATGGAAGTATAGGAAATGTATCAACCAATAGCAACTGGAAAATTGTAAATCTTTGTGGGAAGTGTGGTTTGAAAATGACAGCATCGCACATCATTTTGCTTTTAGTTTCATATACATTTATTTTATTTATACATTGATTTAGTTGTGGTACTCACAGGAGGGAAAAATATTGTGTTGATTGCATGAATAAACTAAATAAAGTTGCAGGAGGTAAAAAAAACAACAATAACAAAAAACACACAAAAAAAAACCCCACAAGCTGTTGTTGCAGCTTTCTCCTCACAGTCAAAATCTGAAAATTAAATAAAACAGTGTTTATCAAAAAAGGGTCATGTCCAGGTCACGTTTGACAGATCTGATCAGTGATATGGTTGTTACACCCATCAGTCATATAATTAACCCTCCTTTCTGCCTGAAAACATCTAAAATCCATGTCATGGGGTGGATTTTCTACAGCCTGAAAACACAAGACAGATTAGATGCAGAAGTCTCATTATGCTTAAAAGTAATTATGGATTTTTTGCCAAGTGATGCTAAAAACTATCAGGCACTACAGCTTTAAGTAATATGTCTTAATGCTAACACTTTGCTCTTTTTTGTGTAGTTTTCACATTAAAAAAGTCCTTCTCTGTGCTTTTCTTTTATCTCAGCTGAACCAAAATTATACAGCTTTGTATATATTTAAAAGAAAATTGAAGCAGACATTTACCCTTTACAGGCACTCATAGGAATACTCTGAAATTTAAAAATTGAACCTTTGTGTGTCATTGGAAGACATATTCAGACTACTACTTTTGTGAAATGATTCAAAAACTTTTATTATGTAGAAAATCAAGGTCAATGAAGTTACCATATTTGGTTGTTTACCCACAAGTGGCAAAAAATAAAATAAAATCCAAGAAGTATATATTTAAAAACAAAAGAAAAACACATGTAAGGTGAAAGGCACATGTACAGTCGTGGAAAAAACTGTTAGACCACAATATGTTTTCTTCAATTTTTTGTTCATTTTAATGCCTAGTACAACTAAAGGTACATTTGTTTGGACAAATATAATGATTAACAACAAAAATAGCTCATAAGAATTTAATTTAAGAGTTGATATCTATCCATTTTCCAAGGTTTTCTTGATAATAATAAAAATCCCATAAGTTCTTATATCAATTCTATGGCATTGTACTGACAAAAACAGTGCTTTTAGACATTCTATGTTTTCTTTTCTGTCGTTTCAGTCATATGATACACACAGGAGTTAGTACCTGATTTCATAACCACTGTTTTAGATGACTTTTGATGGTCTAATAAATAAAAGGTTAAACTAATCGCTTTTATTTGCAGCAATTGGTAAATACTAAGAGAAGTACAGTAACTACTTTCCAACTGTAACTACTGTCTGATCTGTTTGGTTTGTGATAATCATGTGCACATACCAAAACTGAGCTCATACTGAAAATAGGATCCAATCTAAACTTAGTAGTGAGAGATATTGTGGTTTTGGGATTTGACTGATGTCTATGAAAACATCTGACTCTCATTTTATTCACCTATCCCTTCATCTATTCTCTTCGTTGCTGCTCAAAATCAGCAGAAACGACCTCAAAAAGAGAGAAAACTGGCTCTGCATGTTGTTTACCGACTTATTTGTGCATGTGGTGAGGCCTGTGTCTGGAGGAGACGGTCACCGCGGTGTTGTTACTGAAGGTGTCGGCTCGGAACGGCATGCTGCTCATTCCAGTTTGAGTGAGTGACACCGTCCAGGCATGTGCGGAGTAGGATGCCACTGTCTCTGAAGCTATCCCTGCTATGTGGATGTGTGGGGACGCATGTATGTGTCGGAGGGTGTATTAAAATAGCTGGAATGCGACATTCGTCCGTAATGTGCGTCTCAGGTTTCAGTTTGGGCCTGTCAGGAACATGGCGTCCCATGTGACCGCTGCTGTTTTTCCCTCTTTGATGTGAAAGACTTTAACATGTATGCATGAAACTCTGCAGTGTGTCTGAACCAGTTGCCATGGTGACAGTGACTCTCCAATCATCCGCTGTCCGTCCGTGCTGTGTGACAGGTGCAGCGAGCCTCCTCACAAAATCCCATCCTAAGTTTTAATGGCTGTGATGGAGATGAGGCGATGCTGCAATCGACTCATCAGAGAGCTCAGTACACACCTCCACAGAGAGATTTAACAAGCGGCAATTACATCCATGTGCACTTGTGTGGTTCAAAAACATCAGCAATTATGGAACCCATCATTTTCTAGCAGATGTGAGGTGAACGAAACTGACAATATGGATAGGAGATTACTTTTTTTGAAAGTCACTGTCAGTTACGTATACATTACAGGCATTTACGTGACTCATCCTGAATAACATACCAAGAAGATGGATTTAGTTTGACAAATCCAAGGCAGAGTGATGGACGTGTAAGCTTTTACCTTTTCAGTAAAGTTGTCAAGGCTAATTTAAGTTATGTAGCTAGTCAGAGTGTCATTTTGGCTGCAGATGGATACATAACAAATTTTTATAATTATACTCCTATAAAAGCAGCAGCAGTAAAAAGCAGAGAAACTGAAGAGAAACATTTACAAGAGTCAAGCCAGTAGTTTGGAAAACTGAACGTTCACACATATGTTCTATTACCATTATAAGGTTTCAGGATTTTTGAAGCGTGCTTGCATGGGGTAGTCAACCATTTATAGTAATTGGTGGTCAGGATGTCATACCAAGGTTGGATATGTTATAATCAAATGGACAGCAGCAGCAATATCAAGCACCTTAGTAACTGAGAAAGTCAGGAAAACATACAAGCTATCCTTGTCATCATTTATACATTTATATGACAGAACTGTGGGTGTTATATCAGGCTCCTTTTGAGCTGTAGGAACAGTAGTTCCACCTCACAGATCACAGCTGCTGGTTTACACTGCCTTACTCTTGGGCTCTTTTTTGAGTTCTCTTCAGGGAGCATAGTTTTTCCCGCATATATTTCCTTTAGTTCAACTTTTTCGGTTGTCATCACTGTACATCTGGATTATAGTTGGGGAAAAAATTATTAGACCATCAAAAGTAATCCAAAACAATGGTTACACAATCAAGTATTAACTCCTGTGTGTATCATGTGACTAAACAGACAGAAAAGAAAACATGGAATGTCTAAAAGCACTGTTTTTGTCATTACAATGACATAGATGTTAATGTAAGAACTTATGTGATTTTAGTTATTATCAAGAAAACCATGGAAAATGGATAGATATCAGCAACTGTATATGCATTAGTAAGATACTTTTTGTAAGTGATCCTTTTTTTTCTCAAATTCCCTGACACCTAAGCTAATCTCCAAATTAGGTCACATTTTCTTTTCTTAAGTTGGTTACCGTTCCATACTGTACCATTCCGTACCTTTCCATACATCTTCATCCGGGTCGTGGGTCGTGGGGGCAGCAGCCTCAGTAAAGGACCCCAGACAGTCCTCTCACCAGCCACTTCCACCAGCTTTTCTGGGGGAATCCCAAGGCGTTCCCAGGCCACGCCCACAGATATACCCCCCCCCCAGCATGTCCTGGGTGGGCCCCGAGGTCTCCTCCCGGATGAATATGCCCGAAACACCTCCCCAGGGAGGCATCCAGGAGGCATCCTCACTAGATGAACCACCTCAACTGTCTCCTCAGGATGTGGAGGAGCAGCAGCTCTACTCTGAGTCCCTCCAGGATGTACAAGCTCCTCCCCCCTATCTCTAAAGCTGAGCCCACCCACTCTGTGAAGGAAACTCATTTCAACCACTTGTACTTGTGACCTCATTCTTTTGGTCATGACCCAGAGCTCATGACCATAGGTGCAGGTCAGAACATAGATCAACCAGTAAATCAAGAGCTTCGTCTTTCATCTTAGCTTCCTCTTCATCACAGCAGATCAGTTTAGCGGCCACCCTGAACTGCCTGTTGTTTACTTCCATCTACTTTAAAATAGACAACATCTAACTTGAAAGTTTTTATAGCATCCGTGGGAAAAAATCCATAATTACCTTTCAGCATTTTATAAATCTCACTGTCTGAATGGAACCAGGACTTCTGCATCTACAGAAAATCTAGTCCATGATGTCGGGTTTTGTCATATCACAGGCTTTTTCAGTCAGGTATGCAGTTAAATATGTGATTGACAGGTGTAATCATCTATGAGATTTAGCCAGACATGACCTGGATGTGATGCTTCTGCTCTATTTCGTGTGTCAGTGTGAAAGCAGGGAAAAGTGGATTCACTTTCCCATGACGATGAAAGGTCATCTAGTGATGTGTTCTACCTTCTGATGTGACTGAAAGGACAGAAGGAATGTGCCTGTTTCCTAAATTTAACGACATATATTCCCTGATTCCTGCAGTTGAATGAATATAAATAAATAAATAAAACAGTGAAGGTTCAGATTAGTAAACTGGACACACTGCTTTCTGAATTAATATTTTTATCCCTCCATTTTTAAAAATTCTGTCCTGAGGTTAGAAGTGTTAGTTTTTAAAATGCAATTTTATGTTGTATTTTACCACAACACCTGCATGCATACAATTTTATTACTAAGTCCTGAGTGTGTATGTCCAAATATTTGTACATACCACCATTGTATATTTTTGTCCAGTTTATGAAATAAATAGTAATTATGCATTAGTGTTGCTGGTAATATTATAATTTCTGTCTATAATGGGAATGTTCAAATTGAGGTGTGACATTATCATCTCCAAAGTGTTGGTTTTCAATTTGCACTTCAGTTGACACAAGTAAAAATATATATGTTTTTGGACGAAATGACATTTACATGTAGATGACAAACCCACATGTTAAGAAAAATGTTTTGCATTATATGTCTGAGTGGACAGGGTCTGAGAGTTATTTCCAGAAATGCAGCAGTGATGTTATATTGTTACTATGGTTACAATGACTCTAATGTTGCATGGTTTAAGAGTTCTAAATCAGTGGGCGTGGAATTTTAAAATGAAGGTAACCATAGCAATGCCACAACAATAATCAATGATATATTTGCATGAACTGACATGATCCCTGCTAAAAAATTGTTTTTTTTTTTTGTCCAGACACACAAATTTGTTTTTAATGTGTTTTGTATGTGACAAATACTTTCTCTGGAAATAGAGTTTCGTGCATGAGGAATTAGTTTATTAGTTAAGTGGTTAAGACCATAAAAACATTCAAATGCACAATCTGTGTGGTACAGCTGTTCATTCCCCGGTCTGGGTCTGAATGTGATGCTTGTGTATTACAGACAGCATCATAAGCCATCATGACGGACTGGACCTGCTTTTGGTACAGCTCATGATTTCCTGTGTGAGTGTTGAAAAAGTGACCTATTTTCTCACGTCTCTCGGGGGCCAGGACAGCCCACATGCCTCTGTCTATGTCCATCTTCCTTCCAGTCTCCCAGTGGGTCTGATTCAATCTTCATTCTTTGTGACTCATGAAGGGAAAATGTGAAAACATGTCTTCCAAGTCGCACTGAACCAACTCCCCAGCTGGAGTGTATTTAGAGGAATATCATCATTCAGTGAACTAAGAGGAAAGTTGGAGCCCTTCTGCTGGAAGGCAGACCTTCTCCCCTGTCATAAAAAAGAGTCTTCACCTGTCAGTGGAGGAAAAACTCTGACATGGTAAACGTGTGATTGCCACTGGGATTTATTCAAGCTTCAAGGGGGAAAATGGAAAAATAGTAAACACAAGCTCTCTTTATCCACTGTACAAAAAAACTCAGCAGAAGAAAATGTCATATGTACCTCATCAATGTCAAGGGAGCATTAAAGTGGTGTTTTGTTTTTTCTTTCGTCTTCCAGGACCTTGAGTGGTTTATTTGTAGAATTTATGTAGAATAGATTTAATGCTCACTGCCATAACATCAGGAGCCCTTTATTCTTAACACTTGAATGATACTTTCAGTTCATAGTTGAGTATTTTAAAGTAGAAATCCTACCTATAGTGCCTTTAAATCTGGACTTTACCTTATTTGCACTACCTTGAACGAAAGAGCCTGGCTAATTAATCTGCAATTATCCAGATAACTGAAGGCTAATGTGGGTTATTTGTAAGATAACATATCCTTTATTATCCCCACGGGGCAATTTGCTCCCAGCTGCATCGGCTAAAATGCAAAACGTAAGAGAAAATTCCATACACTACTCCAGTAATTCTCAATCTTTTTCTGTCAGGTCTTCCTTTGGAGGATCAAAAATCTCCAGGCCCCCTTCAATCCCAACAACATTGTGACAGTGGTGCAATTATAACTTTTATAAAAAAAAACAGACATTAAAATTGCAAAAATACTTTTTGCTTTTCCTTAAATAATTTATTGTACAAATTAAATATAACTTACCTTTTTGTTTGAATAATACAAAAGACTGCTCCCTCAGATAATATTTTCCAAAGAAAAATATGAAATGTGCGGTTATCTTACAACTATGACTATAAAGTTACTTTTTTTAGAACGACAAACAAATTTTGGCAACAAAGATGAACATTTTAACAACATCAGTGGTTCAGTGAGCCTTTTTTCCATGTCACATCTCAGAACATTAAAGTACAAACTGTGCAAAAACAGAAACATGTCACATTTTTCTTTTCCAGTCCAATCCTTGTCCATTCTCCAAACATAAACTCTTTGTCTAGTGACAGGTCACCATGGCAGCAGATTGGTTTGTTGTACGTCTCTAAAATGAATCCTGGTTGTTCCAATGCTTAAAACATTAGTTCCACCTGCTACATGTTCTAACCTGAAGAAAAAAAAAACACCTAGGAGTGAGCCCATGCCCCCCTGGCAAGCCTTCACGTCCCCCAGGGGGGCCCGTCCACAGTTTTAGGGACACTGCACTTCTGTAACCAGACCGTGCAACATCAGGACTCGACAATAAATACAAACAACAAATAACATATGGACACGGACATGAATAATGCAACAAAAGTGTGTTGCAGTTTCTGTAACAAAAAAATGGGCAAAACAATCTTACAACCCAAGACTAAATAATGTGTAAGGTTTGTGCGGGTGTCTGTGTTAATTTAGAGAGAAAAAAGTGGTTATTTTGGCATTTTCTGGCTCTGTAAGATTCTACCTGAATGCACCAGTTCATGAAAAAAATCATTCAAAATGTTACCTTGGCTGAATATGACGGTAAAAGAAATTGTCTGAGAACATCACAGCACAGTGAACTTCAGAATACAAAACATGTCATTTTTTATTTGGTGTAACAACACAATGATACATGTAAACCCCATGTTTTCAATCAACACAGAACCACGACTGATTAATTTAGCCATTATCTTTAAGCATCTTTATAAAACTGGTACAGCAGCACTAACATTCACCCCCTCATAATGAAAAAGTGCCTTGAAATGGTGCAAAAGAAGCACTGAGGTGCTGTTATAGCCCTGACATAAAATAAATCCCTGACACCTTTCATTGAGCAGCGTTGGGATGAACTTGATTGAAGCATCATTTCATCAGCCGCCTCTTGAGTCACTGCCAAGGCTTTTGTGTAATTGGGTTATAGTGTTGATGTATTTTTCATTCTTAGGTGCATTGGAAAGAATTCAGCCTTTTGTACAAGAAAAAAAACAACACAATAGAATCTGACTTTCTAAATAGATACACTGTCACTGTTTTGGGATTTGTTGACAGTTTATGTCAGTTCAAATATGACAATAAACTGATGAACGGTTCTATTTGACAGTGAATGGACGATGTTTCCTCACTGAATGGTCCGTTCGTGCCGACTGTGGTGCATTCTTGGAAATGTCACAACATAAGAAATGCAGCATTACCACACACATCACACTGGTTCATAATGCATTCTAACCCATAAAGGGACGAGCGCTTGGATTCAGAAACACACACTGTGCTCTACTTTATGCACAGCTGACGGCTGCCTGTTAACCTACATGAGAGCAGGGGAAGCATTTCCATGGCAACCCAGAAAATTAATGCAGCGCATGAGCAGCAAACCAATAAACTGAAATTAAAAGGCATTAAAGACAGACTGTCAGTGGTCAGTTTAGACCCATTTACTTAATTTATTTCAATTTACAAATGATTCACAAAACCCCATGCACGGCACACCCTCTCCATCAGCTCCACGCTCACGTCTGTGTAGTTCTATGTGTGACGGCTTTATGTGTAGCATCTGTTGATTTGCTGCTGGTTTTGTGTTTCAGATTAATATTACAGGTAATCAGATCCCTCTGCTCCTCTTATTTTAAGCTTGACTCAGCTTTCCTGCAGCGGTAAAGCTCAGTAACTTCAAAGTGACCTAAAGGTCGCTAATGTGAATCTGTGAAAAGACTGTAATCTATAGTGTCATTACAGCCTGTGTGTGTGTGTTTAATGTATGTTACACACTAAAGACATGAATACATAGTAAGGGAGATTAGATGTACAGTAAATAACCTGGTTAGAGGAAGAGACTGAATTTGGACTCTTATTAAAATATATGTGGGTGCTTCTATGAAACTGGTCCTAAAAACAGGGCAGAGGGGCTAAAAATTTAAACAAGATGTAGACTAATGTTATGAAGGAAGTTTGGGTCTATTTTAAAAATAGATATTTACTGAGATAAAAGAGAGACTATTTTTCAGATAAAACAGATTTTTATATTATTTTTATACAAAAATCCACATGGAACACTGTAAAAAGGACACACCCACTACTATTTTTTGAAAATCTTTTAATTCTCTCACAGGTACATTTTGGGAAATAAACTATTTATGCAAGACAGTGTTTCACAAAAATGACTATTGTTGCAAAAGTACTTGTATTTGGTTTGTGTTTAAATGGGCATGTTCCGTATATAACGCGAGTGGGCATGGTAGGTTACACACTAAACCTGGAGTGAGACTGAAATTCATAAAAAAAACCACATGTCTGGATTGGAAAAACCACTAGGGTTGACACATTTAAAACAGTGTCTTTATTTATAGAGGTATATAAGACCATTTACAGACATGTTTTCAAGATAAAATGCACTGTCCTAGGTAGGTTTACCTGCCCAAATTTTGGTCCTATTATTGGCCCCAATATTTAATAAAAATTCATAACTTTTGGGATGGATCAGAGGAAGAGTATAATTTTTTTTGCATGTATCTGAGGTCATCCTTAGGTACATCATGTGGGGAAATATGTCTAAATTTCTCTTTTATTATTGGGTCTAAAAAAGCTGTCAACGTGCCAGGTACCAAAATGAACCTAGTTTTGTAGACACATCCATGTTTATAATACAAAGTAAACCCCAAAAAACTATCATACACATGCAGTTTATGAGGTGCAGGTTTTTTCTAAAGAGGTGGAAGGTATAAAATTACTAAATCCGCTGCTATAAATTGACTAAAATCCCTGCGTATGAACTTTGCTTAAAGCTGCAGGGGCTGAAATCAGAAGGAAAAATACTTACCTTCTTCCTGCAGCTCTTTCATCTGATTCTAAATCAGAGGATAAATCATCTCACGCTGGTTTTGGAAAATTGAAGCCACTTTTCCAAACTTCCATGTTGTGCCACAGAGTAAAGCAGCAGAGTAACTATCAATCACATACTTAACCCTACCACCCATCTAAAATGTAACCTAACCTATGATTAGCCAAATCTATGTCATGGTGGAGATTTTCTAGTAATGCAGAAGTCTCATATCGTCTCAGACCAAGTGAATTACAATATGTTCTGAGGGTCTTATAGATTCTTTGCCTAGTGATGCTAAAAAAAATGATCAAGCATCGCAACTTTAAGTATTATCTATAAAATGTACATGAACTATGAAAAGTAACAGCTGTTACTGTGCAGTGAAATGGTCCCTGTCAGTGTTTTACAAATAACTAGGATGATTGGAACACACTTCAGAAGTCTTTCAAACTTTCATATCTCCCATCAATCAACATGTTTAAACAAAAATTAAAACACTCCATAGTTGACTGTTGCAACTGTTGACTCCCTCTCCGGTCTCCCATACACTCCAGTGGTTTCCAAGTTGTTTTTAACTCCATTCATTCTTGTAAATCTTAGATTGGTCTGTACTGTTTCCTTTTA
>JAPTGZ010000016.1:19774100-19787763 GCA_029814645.1 Fowleria isostigma | reverse complement strand
GATAGACCCATCATTTGAATCAGATGTGTTGGAAGAGGGAAACATCTAAAACATGCAGGATTGTGGCTCTCCAGGACCAGGGTAAATAAATAAATTAAATTAAATTAAATTAGGGTTGGCCACCCCTGTTCTAAACTATAAACATAGTAGGAGAAATAACCCTTATAATTGTCCGTCTTCACTAAAATCTAGCATGAAATGCTATACGATAGCATCAGTGAGCATAATATTCTATGGCATGATCAATACAGTAAAATTATTTGAACAATTTTGTTACTTTGCAGTAGTTATTACCACATTGAAGGAGAAAATGGTTAAAAGTTGTGTAAATTGAGCTAAAGTGGGCTCACCCTTTACTGTTTGTAGTGTAAGAGGTCAGTGTAGGAATTAATTGGAATATGTCAAAGTTGAACTTGACCCTTAATTTAGATATGTCAGCTGCAACATGGCTCTTAAATTATTTTGCAGTCCTTGTACACAGCTTTGTCCTTTCTCTTGATTGTAATACTTTTTGGTAGCTGCTGCACAGTCTTGATTAAATGCCAGTGACAATCCAGTGTAAATCCACAATGTAAAATACAATCTTTAAACTCGTAATTAGTATGCAAATTGTTTGTGTAGTCCCTAATTTAGGGGGTCATGGTTTTAGCGATGGTACACATAGAGAAATAGAATTGTCCATTCTCCATCTCCTAACAGCAACCAGTGCAATTTGTGTTGGGATAGAAAATCAATATTTCAGATACAAATCCTTGTGAGGTCATACACCTGAGCAGTCTGTCCAAAGGCTTTAATGTAATAATTTTCACAAGATATATATTCTTTCCCAAGATTATTGTGTCTGCTAAATGAATTTTCAGTCAGTCATTGTCAATCAGTCCAAACCAAACCAAATCAAATCAAACCAGTAAGTCTGTGTTTCAGTAGAGCTCTACTGCAGTATTATTTTAAGAGTTGTGCATGTTTTAAAATTGCTCGGTAGTCAAAAATAACAAAATACTAATGGTGTTTGTATGAGCGGTGATATCATTAGTGTAGGTATAAGTGGTAATACTTGAAAATACTAAAGAGTGGAGGAGTGGGTTTATAGAACGTAGGATGTGTTCACATTTAATCATACAATCCAGAGAGCCATTCCAGCAATTAATATTTTATAATTCAAGATGGTTACATGGATGGATGGATGATTGGGAGAGGTAAATATACACAGAAACAACAGTAAGTGCTGTTACAGAGCATTAATTGTTGGAATGGCTCTCTGGATCATATGATTAACCCATTAGGACCCAGTGTTACTTTCACGTCAGTTCCCAAATAATTTTTTCTCTCTATTTAACCTTTCTTGAGTGTTTTATCACTATTTATTATGATATTATCCTCTGTATTTTGTCTTTGTAAGTAAATATATGTTATTTTACTATATTTAATTTACTGATCATAATGATGTTCATAGAAGCACAGATTAAATAATTAATTAATATAAAACAAGTGTGTCCATCCATTGTCACTGATCCAACTCCTTGGGTTTTACTGATGAATTAATGTTATAGAAGGTGACAGTGGCTCTGAATGTTCACATGGGTCTAATCTGATGACCATGACAACTGCATTTTACACCAATTATTTTACATGGATTGATAAGACTAGTGCATCGACAGGCATTAAAAAGTTTACATCAGTAGATGGTTTTGGTCACCAGTGGCTGTTTGGGTCTTTATGGATTAAATCTGAGCAAATCCTACGTTCTATAAACTCACTCCTCCACTCTCTATGTAGTAATCAGTGAATTGTTGAGGAAATATCTTTATTATCCTGGCATTTCTTAAAGGTATTAAAATGATTTTGATATAAATAACTGAAATGCATAGCAGCTGTGGAACTTTTATTACCATGAGATCTTAACTGCATAAAACAGAAGATAAATCAAGTCCAGGTTTTATCTTTGGAAAAAAGGCTTTACACCCCAAAAGGTTATATAACTTCCTAGATGCTTATAACAGGATGACATGCAGTGCAGAGTTAAGTGTAGTGATTTCAGGTAGAGTAAGGATCTAAAGTTGTGAGTTAACAGTATGAGTTTTGGTTGTAGTACTAGTAATTGTAATATTACATCTGTATTTGATGCTGAGATCAAATGTAAAGGTGAGAAATTCCATTCCTACAAGCACAGACAATGCATTTATTAAATGTTCAGCCTAGAATAGTACCAAACAAAGTTTAGTATGTTATATGGCTGGAGGGAGACCCGGAAATTGTTTACAGTCAGTGGAGTTACAAAAAAAAAATCTGTCAACATGATTTTGCTCGGTTTGTAAAATTTTTAGCGCTCTAATGGGACGAGGCAGGAGGTATTTACAGAGTGACTGAGTCACAGTGTCCATTGATGCTGTGCACACTTATATCTTTAAAATTCTCTGTGTCACTGTAGTAGTTTGCTCTTGGATTCATGGGTATTTGGCTTGCTTGCCATTTTGTTTTACTTTTGTTTATCCAGGGTTGGCTGACTGGACACATTAACTGTTTGCTTTTGCTGTCCTCCTTCTATACTCTGACACACATTCAGTGTCGGAGTTGAGTCGAGTTGAGTCAGTGTCTGTTTTTGAGTTATTTCACCTCACAGATTCTCTTAAGGCGTAATCTTATATTTTGTTGCTTTTTAATCAGCAAGCCTAGAAATAAATCGATGCAACTTATAAATAATGACATTTTAGTATAAAAGTACAAATATGTTTTGTTACTTTGTCTGTCAGCTATTCCTCTGATATATTGGCTTACAATTAAATGCCATTTAATCATTCCTGAACTGACATTTCAAGGCAAGACAAGCCAATGTTAGCGGCCAGTATCACAAATCACAAATGTACTCAAAGGAGTTTTATGATCTATACAGTGTACAACAATTCTCTGTGCGATTAAGAAAAAACTCACTCCCCAGAAAAAATTTAATTGTGTAAAAATGGAAGAAACCTCAGAGCCACAAGATAGAAATCATTCTTCCATGGTGGACATACACATATGGAACAGTGAACATACAGAGTGTAGTCATTTAGCTAAAAACAAACAAACAAACAAACAAACAAAAAAATCCCTCAACAACAATAACAACTTGATAACACAAAATAATCTTAAAGTGAGGCATAAATACATATATGGCAAAAATGCTGTGGTTAAATTTATTGGTAAATTTCTTCCTTAGACACAAAATGTAGGCATGGTTTCACAGTGGATTTCACTCACACATTTGCAAAACCTAAGAAACATTCTTGGTCCTTTTTGGTAATATAACCACCTTTTTCTTAGCTTTTTCGGGGTAATATTTCAGTAATATTAACTCAAATATAATTTTGGTGCATATTTAAAATAGGTTAAAATGGTAAACATAAAGCCCCTAGAAAACATGAAGATGTAAGGTGTTAAATAAAATCTCCTTCATTATATTTCCTTGATTGCTTGTAGTGGTTCTTCGTTGCATTATCATGTAGTGCTGCCAAAAGAAATCACTAACTACTCTAAGAGCAACTTAATCAAATCACTTAGACTTTAATTGTGTTGAAACAGGATGTCTGATGACCTCTGATGCTTTAGTGGCTCATATGCTTTTAACATACAGGCAGGTTTTTCTACCTCTAAATGTAGATACTTCTTCTGTTTCTGCCTCATTGCAGTTTCTCCCCATCTACCTTGCCTCACTGCCATTTAATAAAAAAAGACAGGAGGAAGCTAGCAGGTCAGCACTGCTGCTCTGATAGTGAAACAGGAAGAGGCACTTCCCATCGCCTCTCAGTGCTTTTGATAACTTATTTGTTCCTGTTGCAGTCATTTAAAGTACATGTGAGCAGAAGTTCAGAACTGTAATGTGTGCAATGTAGAAATTAGAAACTTTTTTTCACAGTGTGTTAAACTTTCAGGCAGATACAAAACTCCAAACCAGTGCAAAATCTATCGTTTTCTGATTCAACTTTTCTCTCATTAAGTTACAACTTTGTCACTCAATTATTTTCCTCTTGTTTTTGTTTGTGCTCAGCGCTGTCGGTTCTCGCTGGGATTGCATAGCTGGCTCCTGTCCATATAAATGGCTCTGCTGATTCAGTTAAATTTAAGTTCCTTGTCTCCTGCTTCTGCTGCCGTTCGCTGTCATCCCCTTTTCTAAACTCGAGATCAGTGTGCTCTGCAATCACTGCCTCCTTTTTTTTCCTTTTTTTTTTTTTTTTTACCATCTGAGGAATTCATTTCAGTCCAAGATACTCTATCCTCCATTTTATGTTTTCAAAAACTTAGAAAAATAAGAATCTGCCAACAAAATACAAATGGTAAATCATTTATTATACAATGCATTTTAGAATTGACAATTAATCAGGATGTGGACTTATGTAGTGCCAGGTTTTTTTCTGCATAGAATAGGTCTGTGTTGACATTACTCTGATTCCAGAGACAATATCTCGCTTTTAAATTGATGCAAGCACTTGCTTCTGATTATTGACAGCTCCACTGAAACATTCATCTTCAATCAAACACAGGCCAGTGATCTGTCAGGATGACGGATATAATCTTTAAGCATACACATCACAATTCAAGTACCTGGAGTACTTTTACGTTTGCAGATATAGTGTTAGAGTTAAGTCAAATAAGAAATTTGCATTGCACAGCATAACACATGCCATTTAATGGATGCTTTTATCCAAAGTGCTTTACAGTGCCATAAGTGCATACTGTACACATTGAGTGCAGCTGCCTCGGAGGTAATCAACCCTTTAACCAGAAATCAAAACATAAGAATGCACTTTTACAGTACAAAATGTAGAAAGACTCCACTAAATTTAGCTCAAACAAAAGCAAAGAAAAACAAATGTACAAGTTGTAATCCTCTGGTGAACTCAGGACAGAATGACTAGCTTACATCGTCAGTATCTCTCTGAAGAGATCATTTTAATTCAGCTTAAATGGTCTGCATGCCTCAAGGGCCCAAAGATGTGCAGAGAGGTCCCCACTCAACCTCTTGAATGTCTAAATAATCACAGGTACCACTGAGAAGGAGCATCTCTTTATAGCTCCCCTGTGTTATGTCTTATAACTGCTCACATCGTCTAACTTTGGTGTGGATAACTGTTCTTCATGCTCCTGTTGCCTCTGGCCTCAGCTGTTAGCATCAAAAGAATTGTCAAGTTGTATCTCATAAAAGCTGAAGAGGTGCGTAAGATGCTTAGCCTGAGCATTTATGAATTTGGACAATGTCTGCATTGTTATTGTAATGATGCTCTCTCTTGCAGAAGTGGTAAGTGTGCATTTAGGGTTCAGTATATAATGAATTTGGACAGGACATCTGTACCCTTTGTTTCAGTCTGCCTCTTGATGGTCTCCTGCCTCCCCTCTGCTGTTTTTTTGCCAATGCGACATTTTGGACAGTGCTTAGTTTGGCAACATTGCATGCCTGCTGAGCGAGCTGTTTGGTTCAGAGCTGTGTATTACCCCTGAGATTTCAGACAATCACACTCAAATCCACGTTATTGGGTGCACATCTCTTCATCTGAACTGAACATAAACTTTATGATTGGAAATGAGCCCACTGGCTGTGGGCTTTATTAAACCAGTGTTATCTACATTACTCACATAGTAGGTTTTACACTTGAAAATCTCATGATATCCACACACCATAATGTATGGTTCAGATGATGATGATGTTTGTAAAGTAGGAGGCAAGAACTTACCGAAGTCTCACAGATGAATTATGGGTCAGTTTGAAGTTTTAGACTTGTATAAAGTAGAGATTTTCCTTTTGTGCTTTACACATAGTATGTGTTTCTGTGTGAAATGCAAGCCTACTGTTTTATGATAAAGTAGTTACTATTCTTTAGACATGAGATTTAAAAAAAATGCGGAAATACCATAAGATTAGATAACCATTTATAATGTGATCATGGAATTACAATGTCACTACAAATGTTTTGATTGTACAATGTTGTGATGAGTAAGTGAACATTGAATATTTAGGAAACTAGTAGGGCATGTTCCTCCACCAAGGCCCCAGAGTTGCGTCATTCTAACACCTGTCTTGCATTGTTGCAAAATCCAGCCTTTTCTTTTATGTATTTAATGGGTTTGTCCTTGGCTGATGTCCTACTGTTCCTTCAGATTTTTATGAAAATTGTTGCGGTAGTTTTTGCATAATCCTGCATACAGACAAACCAACAGACACCGGTGATCACATAACCTTCTGGAAAAGGTAATAATAGATGCCTTTATCTTTTTAGCACATAAGAAAATGTAAAGTAGTGTGGTTCATCTGTTGTATCATTTATGAGGCTGAACTCTTTTTTTCCCTCGTAAGGGAGTAGTGTAAATATTTAGAGTCATTTCCTTATCCATATAATCTTTGTTATTTCTTTGTTTAGGTGGTGGGTGGAGAAAAATCACAGCCCAGTGCTGGATCCCAGAGGGATTGTCAGTGTGGTAAGGACCCTTGAGACGAAGGAGGGTGCATGGAGGGTTCAAGGCCTGTGAAGCCAGGGTCATCAGCCTGCCTCTGGTTGGGGCTGGTCTCTGTAGCCATTGCCTTCCTTTGTACAGAAGCCCGGACCACTCCGAGCCCCCTGCTCAGCCCAAACAATGCGACCTGTAAGGGGAACTCAAAATGTAGTCCAGGAATCATCCTGCCCATCTGGTATCCTGAGGACCCCTCCATGGGAGACAAAATCGCAAGGGTCATTGTGTATTTTGTGGCCCTCATCTACATGTTTCTCGGAGTATCCATCATTGCTGACCGCTTCATGGCGGCCATTGAGGTCATCACGTCCCAAGAGAAGGAAATTGTCATCAAAAGGCCCAATGGAGAAACGACTACCACCACAATTCGAGTGTGGAATGAAACGGTCTCCAACCTCACACTCATGGCCTTAGGCTCATCAACCCCTGAGATCTTGCTTTCTGTAATTGAGGTCTGTGGACATGGATTCAAATCTGGTGAGCTCGGGCCCTCAACAATCGTTGGCAGTGCTGCCTTTAATATGTTTGTCATCATTGGCCTGTGTGTGTCGGTCATTCCCCAAGGGGAGGTTCGCAAGGTGAAACACCTCAGAGTGTTCTTCATCACTGCAGGCTGGAGCATCTTCGCTTACATCTGGCTCTACATGATCCTGGCTGTGTTCTCCCCAAATGTAGTCCAGGTCTGGGAGGGTCTACTCACACTGGCGTTCTTCCCCATTTGTGTAGTCCTTGCCTGGGTGGCAGACAGACGACTGCTCTTCTACAAGTTTATGCACAAGAAATATCGCACTGACAAACACAGAGGTGTCATCATTGAGTCAGAAGCCGACCGCTCCAAAGGGATTGAGATGGATGGTAAGATGGTCAACTCTCACTTCATGGATGGAAGTGTGGCAAGCAATCTCATTGGTCTGATCGAGAGCAAAGAGGTGGACGAATCCAGACGTGACATGATACGCATTCTAAAGGACCTGAAGCAGAAGCATCCAGAGAAAGAGTTGGATCAGTTGGTTGAGATGGCAAACTACTATGCTCTCTCACACCAGCAAAAAAGCAGGGCCTTCTACCGCATCCAAGCTACACGAATGATGACAGGAGCTGGAAATATCCTGAAGAAACATGTTGCAGAGCAGGCCAAGAAAAGCGCCAGTGTGCAGGAGGTGCACGTGGAGGAGCCAGAAGAGTATGTGTCTAGAATTGCTTTTGAACCTGCTGTCTACCAGTGCCTCGAGAACTGTGGTGCTGTTATTCTGACCATAACCAGAAAGGGAGGTGACATCAACAAAACCATCTACGTGGATTATAAGACAGAGGATGGCTCGGCTAATGCTGGGGCAGACTATGAGTTCACGGAGGGCACAGTGGTGTTCAAACCGGGGGAGATGTTCAAGGAAATAAGCATTGGCATCATAGATGATGACATCTTTGAAGAGGATGAGCATTTCTTTGTTCGATTAGGTAATCTACGTGTCTTGGAGACAGAGGATGAGGTGCTGTCTCCCAACAGTCTCCCGTACCCAAAGGCCATGCTGGGATTCCCCACCGTGGCCACTGTCACCATTCTGGATGATGATCATTCAGGTATTTTCACCTTTGAGAGTGGCTCAGTGCACATCAGTGAGAGCATAGGCATTATGGAAGTGAAAGTTCTAAGGACTTCAGGAGCAAGGGGGACAGTCATTGTGCCTTATCGCACCATGGAAGGACTGGCCAAAGGAGGAGGTGAAGACTTTGAAGATACTTATGGAGAGCTTGAGTTCAAGAACGACGAGACCTGGTAAGACAGTGTTCATTCTTTTTAAAGTTTGGTGCTGGTTGTTTTTTTTAGTCCCAATTAATGTTGTGTTTGCCAGATGTGAAAAATCAACCAAGGTCATAAGGTCATGAATATTGACCTTATACACTTTTCTTGTCTCCCATGGATTTGTGTGTGTTTTTTTTTTAATTGTAGTCTAATAGTAGCAAAACTGAATGAATCCAGAAATGCTTTAGTGTATAGCTGATACAGAAGATAGCTTCAAAGTACACCACAGTCTCTGAGATACAAGTCTTTTGTAACATTCATTCTCATACAAAGATGTCTTCTTTGTCTCTTGACAGCATTTCATTCAGAACATACTTTGGTAACCTATTCATGGGATGTTTGCCCTCGTCACTCCGTGAATTTTAAACGCTTTTTTCTTTACATGGTTAGACAGCGTGCCCTCTCATCTGAGCATGCACTCTATGTCCCCTTGTTTTCCTGTCAAGAGATTTTGCTCTCATCAGAGTGCTTTGGTAGCAATCCTGTGTGTGTCTGTGTGATGCATGCAATAGGGATTCAACTTTGGGATTTGTCACACAACTGTGGAAACAGGAAGTCCTTAAGTAACCCTCCCCTGCTTTTCTAATCTTACTGGTTTTGTTTTTCTGAATTCTGGATTCATAGTATCTTTTTCCTTCTGATTATTATATCTAAAATAAAAGTCATCAGGTCAGACTCTAGGTGCGTGTTCATGTAACACTGACTATATTCTTTTAGATTAGTATGTAGGGTGGGCCACAATAGAGACAAGGCTGTATTCATGCAAATACAACTTCTGCATTTGTAGTTGGAGTAATAGTAATGTCTTCTATAAATTGCATATATTATGTAGCTGTGTATGCTGTACCATCTGTGTATGAAAAAAAACAAAAAAAACAAAACCCACAAGCTTACAACTGAGTGGGCATATTTGGCAGCGATGCAATAGTAGTAACGTACTGTGCTGCGGTATGAATAGTATCAGGGTCATGTATTGTATGACACAACAACATTTTGTCCCATACATGAAAGCAGTGCTCTGGGATACTGTGGTGTGTGTACAGAACTGTGCCTCTTGAGAAATATTGATTTGTTTATTTCACAGCTTGCATCCGCTTGCCTCTCGCACATCGGTCTGCAGGCACTGAATCAAAGTGACATGCGTCTGTGACATCCCCTTTCCCCACCAATCAGGCCTCTCTCAGTGTGCTGAGGCTGACAGACAGGGGCTGTGCTCCGGGTTGTGGGTTCTTGAGGGTTGAGGCGGCCCAGGAGACTGGCGGCGGGGGAACGAGTGTCGGGGTGATCAGCATGCTCTTGGGGCCTGCTGAGCTCTCAGGGTTTTGCTTGATTTATGTGAGAGATGCTTTTTGGGCCGTGCCTGAAGGCTGCCGGGGGAGAGGAGGGGAGAGATGTGAAGAAAGACTATTATTATGATACTGCTGTGATGTTGTTGGCATTGTGAGGGAATGCTGGTCTATTGATCTGTTCATTGTGTTGCACATTGCGCTGTGAGTTAGCTGTTCTCGCTGTGCAGGGATGCTCCTGTGTGAGAGTCAACAACTTGACTTGCTGTGAAATAATAAGTGTTCATGATCTGGGAAAAGATTAATAGAACATGGTCAAAAAAATGATCCCCTCACAACATTTTAATCGAACATTCAGGGTCCAAGTTACACATTCTACAGATATTATTTACACAGAGTCGACCAAGATGTGTTTTTTTTTTTCAGGGATGATACTGCTATTGCTTTTAATCAAGTAGACACATATCCAATATTTGGAATTGATCTACATTTGCAGCAAAAATTAGAATGTCGGTGTCAAATACCTCTGACACCAAACTTAAAGACTGTAATGTCTTTAACCCATAAAGACCCAAACGGCCATCGATGACCAAAACCATTTACTGATCTAAAATGCTTAATAAATTCTGATCCTCTAATCCTGTCAGTCCATGTAAATAATTGGTGTAAAATACGTTATTCATTTTTTCATGGTCATCAGATTTGGGTGTTCAGAGGCTCTGTAGTTCCCGTGGAAACACAGTTATCTTCTACAACATTGATTCACCAGTAAAACTAATGGAGTTGGATCAATGACAGTGGATGGACACACTTTGTTTACATTCAGTTATTAATATGTTTGCTGAAAACGTCACTTTTTTCTTCAGTTTTGTCTGTTTTTGATATAATAGCCTTCAATTTTAATCTGAGCTTTAATGAACATGTACATGATCAGCGAATTAAATAAAGGAAAATACCTGGTTTATACTGATAAAATATAAAATACAGAGGCTAATGTTTTAAATAAATGATGACAAATGACTTAAGAAAGGTTAGATATAGAGAAAATTTCATTTGGGAATTGACACAAAAGTAGTGCTGGGTCTTAAATGGGTTAATCTGACTGTCTAATAAAAAAAATAGGAACTATTCCACAATATTTCTTAAGTAAATAAGTACATAGATGCTCTTTTGTTATTTAAATATTCATGAAACCAATGAATAATTTGGGCAGGACATAGGATGAAGTAAAAATAAATTGATTAACGAAAAAAAGAAAAAATGATCATAAGCAGATTAGATAACCAGCCTGACTGATCGTTTGCCGACTTCTAAACAATCACAAACCACGGTGCAGGCTTGATAATTGATTTCAGAAACGGTTTTCAGAAACCTATCTCTCTAATGCATCAGGTTGGGGAGATTTATGGTTCAGTCAAGTACTGTGTAAATTGTTAAAAGGTTATGGGCAAGGTCAGAGGTCATAGTGCCTGAACTTTGATCCTTCTGCCACGACTGAGGTCAGATTGTTGCTTTTAAAGCAGCTGTACACATGTTTGCTTCTCCAGCGAGACTCCAATGAAAACACTCAAGAAAACAGTGTCATAATACACAATAATAGCCAGAATCATTATTTGTAGTGCAAATGTCAAATAGATAGTCCTGTTGACTTATGTGTAGCCATGTTGACAGAATGCACACGGCGCAGAATAAATGAGATGTGACTTCTACCACAGTAGTACAACACTATTTCATATTACAAATATTAAACCAAACTTATACAGTCAGTGTTGATTAATGTAGTCTGCACAGAGTAATGATAAATGCTATATGATTACTCAAAACATACAGGACATTATTCAGTTAAACAGTTAAACAGGAAAATCGTCCATATGCATGAACACGCTGAAGTATTAATATGAAAATCCTTCCCCCCCTTCAGAGATTTCTGAATCTTTTGTAGAAATGCAGACTGCTGTTACAGAACTCCCAACAAATCTCCAGAAATTTCCATAATTACACTCGGATAGTGATGAATTAGATTCTGTGTGCATCCATAAAAAAGACAAAGAGGAGCAGTGGAAGTGACAGCTTCATCCAGAAGCATACTAGAAGATTCATGAGAACATTTCCATAGACAAAACAAAAGGGGATGAATGTGTAGAATATTCACTAAAGGCATAATTACAATGATGTTTCTTCTGCTGCCTTGAAAATTCTCCTCAGGGTCGTTTTCACACTCACAACGGGGGGAGAAAAATACAGAAATTATTTGCCTCTATTGACTTCACATTCATAATTCACTAGTGGCATGTATGGAAATTGTCAATGGAAATGTTAAGTTGATTTCCATTTTGCATAGACGTAGGAATAACAAATTGATTCTCCGCTTGGCACAAGGTTAACACAGTTTTCCTTCTTGCTGCTGACTAATTTTTAATTGTGATGACTGAGTTTGCTTCCTGTCTAAAGGGCAGGGGACTTTTTTAATGTTCTTTAGGGCAATTAGACCACATAATGCTGCAGCTCTCATGCCTGTCCTTTCTCACTCTTTGTTTTACGATGCATTGACTCTCAATCTCTTTTGGGCATGTTGTTATCAACCAGAGTGGAAATTTATTAGTCCTATCCAGAGCTCTGGAATACATCACTTCAGTTCTTAGTAAGACGATAGTCCTCAAGATGAAGGATCAGTGGCGAAATGTAAAGTATATTTAGTCAGAATTTGAAGAACTTGAATGTTAGGGTTTTCCTTTTATGCAGGTTTATTTTTTGTACTCCATACATCTCAGAGGTAAATATTGCACTTTTTATTCCAACCACATCTCAGTGACAGTTACAGATTCCAGTTTTTGATGCACTTCCTATCCAGTAAATCTATTTCTTTGACCTTTATTTCACCAGGTAAGTCAATTGAGAACCAATTCTTATTCACAATGATGGTCTGGCCAAGAGGCAGCGGAAAGACAGGACAAACAATCCAACAAAAAGAGAGATACATTCACCAGAAACACCATTAAACCAATCATAACAGTGACATGAAGACAATGAAAATAGTTACGGACAGGTGCAACGGTCAAGAACTGTTGCCCAAAATAAATTTGTAAGAGGAGAGAATGGAAAAAGCATGTTTCAATTATTTCTTGATAAACCAAAAGATGAATAGTTCCTTCATGGGTTGGAAAACATTCCTCTTCTTAGGATACATAAATTCTTTATTTGGTGCATGGTGTTTTTTCTTTCCCTCTCTCAGTTATTGGGCTAGGGGAAATTTGATGAACTCAAATTGGATAAATTTACTTTCTGATGTATTCTTTTCTTTTCTTTTTTAAAGTCTATTGTTTTTTAATGAAATATTTTAAATAAATGTAATGTTTTTTATTGAATTTATCGTGTTGAAAACAAGCCTGTTTTATCCTAACAGTATACAGTTATTTGGCTACAATCAGCTCTATTTTAAACATCTACCACATATAGGTTGTGCTGATGATGATGATGAGATATTTTACAGTGTCAATACTAGCAGCAGTTGGACAGTGGCTAATATTAAACCTCTTAAGTAGAGATACTGACTTTAATTTGCTCACTTCCACATTTAGTAACCAGTTACTATGAGATGTCCCTGCACCATAATTATTTATTTAGGTATTTATTACTTGGACTTCAACAGTTATACGTTTCTAATGCAGTAAAAGAAAGTTAATTTTATCTGCAAATAATAAATTTTCAAATTTTTTTTAGGGAAGGGCCGGAATGATATTGGTTGTCAAATTTTTCCAGTTGTGATCTAATATTAATATATCTACATTATATTTAAGTAAATGTGCCACAACAATATGAATCCAGAAACATCAATTATAATGGTATAACACTCACAGTAACCATTGCAAAGCAAAAACATTAAATATAGTGTGTTTTTATTCATACATAATGTAAACACCGGGTGCTCGAGGGCTCATGGGAGTTCGCCCATCCAGTTCACATGTGTTTTGTGGATTTGGAGAAGGCGTTCGACCGTGTCCCTCGTGATATCTTGTGGGGAGTGCTTTGGGAGTATGGGGTCCGGGGCCCTTTGCTAAGGGCTGTCCGGTCCCTGTATGACCAAAGCAAGAGC
>JAPTGZ010000016.1:19688907-19700501 GCA_029814645.1 Fowleria isostigma | reverse complement strand
AGGGGGGAGGGGGGGGCGGGGCATGAGCACAGGATGGGAGGGATAAAAATTCTGAAAAATCACAGACTCACTCGCTATTAGTACAAAAGACAAAAGGAGAAGGATTTACATCTGGGCAGCTCGTACCCGGGTCAACTACGTCCCTTGTTTTTGACTGTTCTGAAAGGAATCATATCTTTTGTCAGGTGAAAGGTTACTGCTTTTGTTACCTCTTCCACCATTTGCTACTCTTCCTATAAAGATCCAGCGTAGTGTATATATGCATTAGCATATAACTACATCCAGAGCCATTGAATATTCTGTGGCTCTGACTACATCATATTATCAATGATTCCACGATATGTCTGCTTTGTAGGATCGTTGATACATTCTAATCTTTCATGATTTAATATCGTCATATCGCACACCCATACCCTAGATGTTCTACTTGATTGTGTACATATAATAAATAGATGATAGAATGTGTGTCATTGATCTGATATTGTACCTTTAGACCTGAAGTCTTTTTTCGAATAATATGTTGTGCCTTACATGCAATATGTTGTTGGGTTTTTTTCCCATCTCTTCCTGATTGTGTTTACCTTTTCCATCTATTGTGGCCAGTACAATTGTAATCCCCTAATGTTGTCTGTTGTTATATATTCTTGGAGATGTAGTGTAAGTAATTTCAATGCTCTGAAATATGGGTAATGACAATAAAGCCAAATTCTGATTCTAAATCATCTTTAAAAAATGACCTTACATTTTGTGCTGCCTGTGAACACATGAGCTAACACTTATTCAGTGTAGAATAAACTCAGATCCACACCTTTATTTCTGACTCTTGTCATTGTTCCAGTAGCTCAGACGCTGACCTCTTTTTGATAGAGGTTAATCCCTCAAGCATGCACACTGAATGAGCCATCTCCAGCTGAGTGGCAGGTTTCACTGCAGGGGTTTGAAGCATCTGGAGGACACTTCTCCTCCCAATCACTTCCTTTTTCCCTCCTTCATTTCACTTCCCTGCCCAGTGCCTCCTTGCTCTGCTTCTGTATTCGGACCAGTTAGCACACTCAGGGGGCTGTGAACAGGTGTTATTCCCCTGTCATGGGGTGCTCTTGAAAACGATGGCGGGAATGAAGTTGGCACGGTGATGACTGGGAAATCAGGTCAACATCCCGAACTCTTACACACAAACATAGCTGCACACCGCAAAGCGTGTCTAAAAATAACGATGTCACTGACTGAGGTGGGGGGAGGAGTGGACAGGAAAATAAAGTAAATGAAAGTAGAGGCTATTGCTGAAGTAGAGGATGTAATGAGGATGGCCTGGAGAGAAGCAGATATGGAGGAAGGTAGGAGATAGAGCGATACAAAGAGATGGATGTAGTGGAGAAAATATGAGCTGGAGGATGACGATGGAAAAGAGGGAAACTATCTGGACAAGGCAGGCCATCTCCCCCCATCATCGTCCCTGCCACACCTTGTTAAGGAGTCCCACTGCGTCCTCCCCTCGGTGCTCCTCTTCTTTGGTGCACTGACACGATGTGTTCCTGACAAACACAGCAGGGGGGACATGGAAAAAGAAGCAGAGGAACAAGGGCTGCAGGAGGCAGCGGCGTATTGTTCAGCCAGAATTACACGGTCACACAGGGTGGGCAAAGAAGGAAGTCGACGAACAACAGAGGGAGGAGGAAGACATGTACTGTAAAGACGGATTAGCTCAAACAGTAGGGGAGGAGGATGAATATAAAGCAGAGTCTGACCTGGGTCAGATTGTCTTTGCAAAAACTTATTTCCCTAAATTTCCCCAATGGGGAGGACACTGCTAGAGGACCATCAGACTAAATTCAATGCAGGTATCATTTTTAAGCCTTTCCAAGTTTTCCACCCATGTCTGATAACTACACCACATCTGCATTTAGATGGAAGAAATTATATCTAACATTTAATTCCTGTGCTTCAAGAATCTTGCAGGGACAGCTTGCACCACTGGAGGTCGCTGACTGGTCAAATAAAGATAAATGCCCCAAAAATTATGTTTACTGTCAAAACACATATGCCTATAAACATAAGAACTGATTTCATGACAATATAGATTTTTGTTTCTTTTTTTCAGACAGAGAAAGTTTACCTTTACCTTGACATGTTTTCAGCTGCACCTGTAGCCGTCCTCAGAAGGGTCACTTGATTTTATGACATCAAGGTATAGGTTATGGGGGCGGCTGCGGCGCAGTTGGTAGAGCGGGTCATTCAATGATCAAAAGGTCGGCGGTTCGAATCCCGCCTCCTACTGTCCATATGTTGAAGTGTTCTTGTGCAAGACACTGAACCCTAAATTGCTTCTAGTGAGGCCTGGTAGTGTCTTACATGGCAGCAGCCGCCCCTGGTGTATGAGTGTGCGCATGAATGGGTGAATGTGAGGCTTGTATTGTAAAGCGTTTTGGGCACCATTAATGTACAGAAAAGCGCTATACAAGTACCGACCATTTACCATTTACTATGACATAATGTCAGTTCATTACACAACTCAGAATTAGTCCATTAGTCATAATATTAATGTCGGATAAGATAAGATAAGATAAGATAAGATAAGATAAGATAAGATAAGATAAGATAAGATAAGATAAGAATGTTTATCTAATTCATAATTTTGACTCTACTTGATTTTGATCTTAGAACTGGTCTTGATTGGTATTGGTATTTCAGCTCCTCTTCATTAGTTCTAAAAATTCTGCTACATCAACTACCTATATTATTATATGTGTCACATCAGTTTCTAGTATATTGTTTATCCTGTATCACTTTCTTTAAATTTAAATTGTATATTGCATGTATTACATCATGTTGTATTAAGTATTACGTGCATGTTGACCTGTAGGAATCCACGGGTTCTAGATGTGGAAGTTTTTATTCTGTTGTGTATTCATGCATGCTGTACCACAGTTTTCCAACAGTCACTGCTAAAGCATTCAGGGTATAGCAACATGATTGTAAGGCTATTGTATTCCAAAATTACTAATACCTCCCAAAATATGGGTCCTATCAACTTGCCATTTTTGGTAGTCTGTTCCTTGACCAAAAATACATAACTATACCAAACAGCAGCAGTCAGCTCTTTAAGAATTTTGTGTGAAACCCAAGACACACATACACACACATACACACACAAACAGAAGGCACATGGCTTTTATAATATAGATACACGCTAACCCTTGTAAATTTGGTTGTCTATGTGCATTGGTTGTTTTCAGTTAAAAAAAAGAGTTTCTAGTCACTAAAAACTCTTTCTGTCAGTATGTCTTTTGGAATTTTGATATTTTTTTATTTTCTGGAAGGTTAGATGCAAACACAAACATCGATGAACAAAAGAGGCTTTTAGTTTCTGTCTTTAGTTCCTCAGACAGTTTGGTGGAAAAGAGCCAACAGAAAAACAGACACAGACACAGAGATGAAGATAGTGCGTGGTACCCGAGGAAGAGCAGCGCATGAAAGCCAAAGATCAGGCAGGCGTCCTAATTGAATAGGCATGTACAGCTGTAGAGACGTTCCTCGAGAGGTTCTCAACAAATGTCGCAGTGAATGAAGAGAGTGATGGAGGATGGGATCGATTGTTTTAGTTCCCACAGCGTTCTCCGTCCTCCTCTTTACCTCTCTGTCCGTTCGTGTCCTCCATTTGCACTCCCAGAGGAGTTAATGCTCCTTCAGTCCAGAACCACTGACTGACTGACTGACTTGCCGGCTGATCTTCATCTCCCCCAGGCAGGGAGAGCAGCATTAGACCTCTTCATCACTTCATCACCCCTCACTTCCTCCAGTTCCTGCAGTCCCTGCCCTTTGCATGTTCCTTCTACATGGCTGGCTGTTTAAGATATCCTATTGCACACCAGCTAGCCTTTTAGCCTTTTGCTGTGCTTTCATTTAACAGCAGCAAAGGGCAAGTTGTCAGAAGGCTTTAATGCTCAGGAATTAGGAGAGGATCTAGAAGGAGGAATGATGGAGCATATAGACAGCTGAGCCCTGTGGTAGCTCTGAGGATCACACGGGTCAATGTATGTTGTAAATATCTTGGATTTAGCTGGTACTCTCAAAGGAACATACATATTTATTACAACTACTTTTATAGCTTTGAATCTTCTAAATATATTTGGCTAACCCAGGGGTTTCTTGGTCATTTTATGCTCTGTTTATTTTCAACAAAGTCTCCATGTTTTCACATATCAGCATTTAACACCTTGAATTTCTTTTTATGTCTATGTTTATGCCTGTTTTTATTGCATTTTCCTGCTAAGTCAAGACACTTTTTTGAACATTTATTTAGACTGAGGAGGAGATTCATTTTGCCAACTTTGCCGGCAAAAAACCTATCCTGATGTAAACTGTTAAATGCATGTTGATCCACTAATTCTACCAATACATGCAAATAATTGATGTAAAATGCAGTTTGTTATCTTTTCATGGTCATCAAATATGACCCATTTGGACGTTCAGAAGCACAATAGTGAACGTGGAAACACTGTCATCTTCTGCAACATTGATTCACCAGTAAAACCCATGGAGTTGAATCAATGACAGTGGATGGAGACTTGGGTTTATGTGTAATTAAAGAAAGATTTTTCTGAAAAAGTCACTGTTTCATCAGTATTCTCTGTTCTTGATATAATAACCCTCAACTTTAATCTGAGCTTTTATAAACATCCACATGATCAGTGAATGAAATAGAGGAAAATGCCTACTTTATATTAATAATCTGGAAAATATAGAGGATAATATTATGATAAATGGTGATAAATCACTTAAGAAAGGTTAGCTATAGAGAAAATGTCCTTTGAGAACCAACACAAAAGTAGCTCTTGGTCTTTATGGGTTAACTCTTCAGGTTGTGACTGACACATCTTATCCAGGAAGGTGCTGAAAATTGTTATTTTGAAGAGAAACAAATGTAATGGTCTAAAAAGAACAATATTTGCCACTTATATGTAGTTGAGTGCAAGTATAAAGTGTCTAGAAGGAGATGTGGTTGATTAAATAAGGCTCAAAATGAGAGACAGTCTGAAAGTATATAGTAGAGAAAGGTTTTCTTGTCTTTCCAATGATATTGCACTCTGTGTTTCTGCTCAGGTAAATGTGATTTATTTGTCCAGAGGCCTGCAGATCGTAATAGTGAATTGAATCGTTACTGATTTGAAATGACATTATGATAAGCTGCGATGAGGGCTCATGATATCAGTAGCTTATCAGCCCACGCAGCTCATTATTTTTAATCAGCCCTCAGTTTCTGTAGGCTTCACAGGTAACGCTGTTGTCTGTCAACCGTTTGCACCTGCCGATAGTATTTAGTGTCAGATTAAAGGCCCCCTTTTTTGTAAACAGGTGAAACACCAGTAAATCTCCCACTCTGGTCCGTCCTTAGTGGACAGATTGTATAATTCCAGCTTCCAATCCGATCTCGTGCTCTGTTAGCTAATGGTAATGAGGATTCGGGACAATGGATGATGGCAACATGCTCCATGGGATGGAATTAGCGCTGAGCATTTTAACTTTCCCTGTGAGGCAGTCGCCCTTTTATCCCATCATTATTGGCAGAGACAATGGTGTGGTTAATCTTTTTAAGACAACACAGCGGAGGGCCAGGAGGGAGGGAGGAGCCGCCCAATAATCTCATCAGAGACCAGAGGACATACGCTGTGATAGCAGAGAGAGTTCCTCCCATACGTGTTGAATCATCTTCCTTTCCAAGTATATCTCAGCGGCCCCCACCTTCTTGTCTCTGAGTGGGCGTAAAACGGGGGGTGAGAAAGTTGGGAATACACCAGTCAGACATGTACGGCGCCCGCTGCGTGTGTGTGCATTAAAGTAAGGTGTAATGTGTCAAGGGAGCTGTCAGGTGTATGGTGTACATGTAAAGGTGACTGTGAGGGGAATTGAAGCCATCGCTGGAGTCTGTGATGCTATGAAGTGAGACAGTGATCAGCACCAGCGACACCTTTTCCCTATATAACCAAAAGATATACTCACAAGGCAAGAAAAGCACCCATATACAGACTTACTTCTCTGCATATTTTTAACTGGAGGGTGACTAGCATGATAATAAGAGAGATTTCCAACTGGGATTTGGAATCAATATACATTTGCAGTAAAAATGAAAGTCTCAGTGTCAAATTTCACAGCAACTCCACCACAAAACCTGATTGAATTCTTTTTAAGTTTTCAGATCAATGATAGAATGTATATCTCATTAATATATAGAGATCTATTTTAACACTTTCACAGACTTTTATTGGTAAATAAATCACAGAAATATGTCAAAATTAACTAAAATGAAGAAAATAATGAATGTAAAAGAGTAAAATAGTAATAATAATAGAGAAAATTTATGAACTACTAAAAAATATTTAAAAAATAGTCATAAAAATGAAAAAAAAGTGAACACTACACTAAATCAACAAAATTGAATACCATAATGAACAAAACATGGAAGCTCATTAATATTAACAATATTTTTTAGTTTTAACACCAATCTGTTAAGTTAGCATCGAGTATAAATTATCCCAAAATTGTAGGGAAAGTCAACATGTGTTTTCCAAGAGTTGTTTTACTTTGGGATGGGGGTGAAGATTTATGTTTAACTCAACAGAGAATGTTTATGGCACTGTTTCTGTCCATGTTAAATAAAGCCTTAAAAAACATTTGAGGTATTTTAAAGAATGAAATGGTATACTTGACTAGATCACTAGGCTTCAGTAAAGTAATTAAAAAGTCCACCCTTATTATAAATGTAAGGAATCTATGAAGTATAAAAATAGAGATACTAATTAGTATTTATGTGAGACTAAAGGTACTTAAAAACACTAATCTAATGATAAATGAAAGCAGTTTTCCCACTGAAATGTTTTAATTAATTCTTCTATAAAGAAATAGTCTGCAATTTCAGCTGTTTGGGGATTAGTTTCAATGTCGATTAATCTGTAGATTATTCATTCATTCATTCATCATCTGAACCCACTTTATCCTCACTAGGGTTCCGGGTCTGTAGATTATGTTTCTTATAAATCAAGTGATGATTTGGTCTACAAAATGTCAGACAATGATGAGAAAGTGTTTCAAAAAGCTCAACATGATTCTCAATTGTCATATTCAACCCCAAAGTTATTCAGTTTATTGCCATAAAGGTTAGAAGAAGACAGAAAATATATATTAATAAAGGTAAAATCTGCCTTTTGTTTTAACAAGCTGTGGAGTTGGATGTGCTTGGACATGTGAGGAATGTGCAAGTCCATTTATTTGCATGAGTAACTCATGTCCAAAAAACATGTTTTGAACACAAACCAGAAAATATTCACTTTTAATTAATTTATTTATTGCTTATTACGAGCTTGTGCACTTCATGTACAGCATTTCATTATGTGTACACAGAGATAAATAGATAATTTGTTGTAAACACTATAAACATATAGAATTTTACATAAACAATATACATAGAGAAATTAGGGCTGGGTGATATAGCCTAAAAAAAAATCTGCAATTTTTTTAAAATAAAAAACTCAATCAATTATCAATATCATTAAATGAAATCATGCATAGCCTATAATATGGATTTGTTAGAAATATAGGATTTAATGTTACTATACAAGTCAACAAAAATAGTGTTGAAATGTTACAAATCACAGCTTTGATGATGCAAGACATCTAGAATATAGTGCAACCATAAAAAGAGGACTTGTAGAAATATGTTGAAACAGGCTTGAGCAATATATGTTTGTTTCTGCACATGTAAAGAAATTAGGAATCTAGGAGGTTAAACTAACACCATTTTTTTTTTTTTTTGTCAGACATAAACTTGTCAGTCTTCACAGCCCTTTTCACTCAGCTTCTACATATATATTTTTTTCTGTGAGTTGTTCTTTGCAGCCACTGGGACCAGAATATGTGTAATATAGAGGATTGAGTCAGAGAAGGTTAAGCATGTTGTTAACACCCTCCCTGCTGACGAAACCTCAGCCTTACACCTGCTCACCACACAACACCACAGTTTAAAGAGTGAGCAGCAGGGGTGTAAATTAGCATGAAGCAGAAGTTTGCAACCTTTGTGTGTGGCAGACGGCCAAAAAATCACTTTGACCCGAATAGCTGTAGTAGAAGAAAATGTTTAGGTTCACCCTGTAGACTACATGCACGGCTTTAATCCTCCAGAGGACAAAAATGAAGTTGCTCTCATAAGCCGGTCAATGGAAAATCATTGGCAAGCTGTGTGACGTTTATAACGGTTCTAAGCAGCCCAAAGGCCATTGGAAGACTTTCCACAGTCATTTCTGTATAATTAGGAATTTATCAAGGGACCCATTTTAACATCAGAAGACACTACATCGGTTGCCAGCCCTAAGGTTAGAAAACTGTGATGTACTGTAGAGAATTGCAGTGTAAAACCTAGCTATAGGCGTGATATGTATGTGTACTGTGGAGCATTGTGTGCACAGGACCGCGGGCTGTGAATAGTGATTATAATTTCATGGTGTGTTTTCAAGTGTTTGTGTCTGTCTATGTTAATGTGTGTGGCTGTATTTATTTGTGTGCAAGTGTGTAGACTTTGAATGTCAGAGAAGCTGCTCTCGCTCAAAACGCACACACACACATACACACACACACACACACACACCCTCCCCAATCCATGCCCTGGTCTATTTTTAGAGCCGTATGCATTTTCCCTATGCCTGCCACTTCTCAATCAGAGATGTCTTTCTGCATTCGCATCAAATCAAATGCATCAAGAACACATTCATTTGTAAGTGTACTTGTGTGATTGTGCGGATTTTCAGTTATACTGCAGCCTATATACTATGAACTAGTACCAATCATAAAGAAACAGTATTTATAACTTCTTATTTCTGAAAAATGGAAGAAATGTGCATCTTTCTTTAACCCACAAGGACCTCAGTGCTACTATGGTGCCAGTTCCCAAATCAATTTTTCCCTCTATTTAATCTTTCCAAAGTGATTTTTCACCATTTGTGATAATATCATCCCCTGCATTTAGCATTTTTCATTATAAATCATGTATTTTCCTTTATTTAATTTCCTATATTAAATTTGGATGTTTATGAAAACTCAATCAATTCAAAGGTTATTATACCAGAAACAGAGAAAACTTAAGAAAAAGTGACTTTTTCAGCAAAGATGTCAGTGACTAAACATAAAACAAACACCTCCAACCATTGTCATTAATCCAATGCTGTGAGCTTTACTGGTACATCAGTGTTGTAGAAGGTGACTGTGTTTCTATGTTCACTACAGAGTCTCTGAACGTCCAAATTGGTCATATCTCATGACCATAAAAAGATGAAAAACTGTATTTTACACCAATTATTTACATGAATTGATAGGATTAGTGAATCAATAGTCATTACAAATTTTAGATTAGTAGATGATTTTGTTGCTGGTGGATGTTTGGGTCTTTATGGGTTAAGATTTGTAAAAAAAAAAAGAAAAGAAAAAAAAATCTAGGATGACCGTCACTTATAATTATGCACTGTTGGAAATACAATCAGATTCACAACCGTATCAGCTGCAAAATCACTTAAAACAGCTCCAGCCAGGTAGTCATGATTATTATATTCTTGAAGTAGTACGCAAGGTAGATAAGCAGACACTTGATTCATCCCCTCAGGGAAATCCATGGGTCCATGAGCTCTCATTACATAACACATCAATCACAAGACACAATAAATAATTAATTCAGTATGTTCATGGTAATTAGTGGTAGTAGTAGTAAGTAGTAAAGTGGAAGAGGAGGTATAAAAGATTGAATCAGTTTTTGGCCATAATGTGAGTGATTCCACACGCAAAGTACTGCAGTGTTGCTGCATAATGGTTTTACAGTTTAAAGAAAAAAGAATGAGTGCCCATGCAAACTATCTTTATATGCTGTTTATTTTTTGCAAAACAGTGCATACTCAAACCCCTCCTCCACATCTGCTTATTTCACTGTAACTGTAAAAGTGATGGCATCCACAAAATGCACAATAACACATAATGCAAAGGAACATTTACACTAACGCACACAGACTCATAAATGTGCTTTATTTTGCTTGATTAGAGATTCACTGGAGTTTGACGCATTTTTTTTTTTTTTTTTGCCATTTTCCCTCCTCGGTCCCTTTCTGCAAATGCAGCATGTGTAGTAACACGACTGTGCAGAGCGGAGCGGAGCAGAGGAAAGGCTGTCTAATGTGTGAAACATGTGCCGCGGGTTGGTCAGCTGCCCGGGTCCTGATGAGAGCAAAAAAGCCACAGAGAGGCCAACGTGACAGAAACGTTTACAGACAGTTGTAAGACAGCAGGCTCTATTTCACACATTATGGGATGAATATTGTTCCAGGATATAGTTTTTTCTAAAAAGAACTTTTGTTATTGCGTGACTTTGCTATGGTTGAAAGTTGTGGTTTTCACATCTCTGAACATTAAAATATGACTAATTACTAGAAGAGCTACTGACTCTAGTAAAACTCAGTTATTCAAGTATTCAAGGAACTTTATTGTCAAACCAGCACACATTTATGCATGAGATAGCACAGAATTTGGTAGTTGAGGTCCCAGATTGAGCCCAATAAAAATCTACATTATGTACATAAAAAAAGACCTTTGTATAATAATAAAAGTAAAGGGAAAAAAGACTATCTATAAAAACACATCCACATCATGAAATATACAGTATACAGAAAAAAATTATTAAATCTTCAAAAGAAACAATGGTTATGCAATCAAGTACAAACTCCTGTGTGTGTCATGTGACTAAAACAGACAGAAAAGAAAACATGGAATGTCTAAAAGCACTGTTTTCATCAGTACAATGTCATAGATATTGATGTAAGAACTTATGTGATTTTGGTTATTATCAAAGAAAATGGATAGATATGAAATTAAACTCTTATGAGCTATTTTTGTCGATACCATTATATTTGTCTGTTCAAATGTACCTTTAGTTGTAATAGACATTAGAATGAGCAAGAAATTGAAGAAAACATAGGGTGGTCTAATAATTTTTTCTGTAACTGTATATGTTGTATTATTATATACGGTGCATTTTCTGAAAAATTACTGAATAAGTAGTTATATAATATAAAAAATGATCCATATACAAAAGTTTATTTCTTATTACATTTTAGATTTTATGCTTCACAGATAAAATTCACTTTCCATGTACTAGCATGTGTAAATACCAGCATAAAGTGTAACGGCCTCTTATGTAAGTGGTAAAAGTGGTTGATGGTGTTGAATCTGTTGTGAGGATCAGTCTGCAGCACCATTTACAAAGTCTGTTTTTTGGTTGGTGTCAGAGTTTTCATGCCCAAACCATAAATGTGATTGCTGTTCACTCTCCCCCTTGGCTGTTTGTTTTGCTTTCATGTAAACCTCTTTCCTGCATCTGGGTGAAAGAAATTCACTTTATATACATTTTATGTATGTTTTGTTTAACCCAAAGTACACAGAACACCTACTGCACTGTCTCTGTCCTGGACAGAGACAGTGTTCCTCTGTGGCTTCAGGAGGTTTCTCATAGTACACAAGTGAAGGGTTTTTTTTTAATTCCTTTTTTTTGGGGGGGGGGGGGGGGGGTT
>JAPTGZ010000016.1:19662062-19680074 GCA_029814645.1 Fowleria isostigma | reverse complement strand
GGTAACATTTGAAGAACATTTATATTTTATATTAATAAAATGAGTTTATTTGAGTCAATAAATCATTATTTTTTGTTGATAAAAGGTTTATTTATTAATTAATGACCAATTTATTTTCTTAATTATAAGAGAGGGCACTTTTCAGTTTATATTTTGCACAAAATTTACTTGATTTGTATGGAAGAGGATTAGGACCACTGAAAAAAAAGCATAAAAAGTTAAGGTCCAATATATTTTTCTTTATTATTATTTTTAGAAAAAAGTCATAATTCTGACCTTAATCTTAGAATTCTGACTTTTAAAAAAAATATTTTTAAAATTATTGTTCTCCAAAAAAAGTCAGAATTCTAACTTTTTTCCTCAGAATTTTGACTTTAATCTCCAAATTCTGGCTTTTTTCTCAGGATAATAATAAAAAACACATTGGACCTTTTTTTTCACAGTGGCCCTAATCCTCTTCCATTAATTTGCTATTTTTTTAATATAATACCATCAAATATATGTGGTTTGTTTACACAGTTTTGTAAATATAAAGACACCTTTGGAACAAGAACTAATTTTGACAATTTTTTTAAATCAAAAATGCTGAAGTGAGAGTTTGGGGTACTTGGATAAAAAAGTATATTTCAGGGAGTACTCCAGTGTAAAAAGTTTGAGAACCTCCGATGTAAGATCTTCATCTTGAAGCAAAGCTGTCAAACAAATGTAGTGAAAAAAGTACAATATTGATGAATGTGGTGGAGTAGAGGCATGAATTGGCAGAAATTCTCAAGCACATGTACCTCACATTTGTCCAGTAAATACAGGACTTGAGTAAATGTTTCCTCTGACAGCCTGTGTAGTAGTGACTGGCAGTGCAGCTCTCCACAGGGTGACTGGGCTTTACCCTCAGGTTGCCTTTGTTGGGAACTGTGTGATTCGTCTTTGGAGTGGGAGGGGTGTCCCCTTTTAAAGGGATAGAGGTGCAGTTTCAGGATGAAAAATGCAAATGGAGCCTTTCTGTGGTTATTGGTGTTTTAAGACAGTGCGTAAAGAGCTGGAGTAAAGGTGTGTAATCTGACAGGGCGCAGGAAGCCAGCTGCCACCGTGATCTCCTGGTCCCTGTCCTCCACCTGCAGCGTGCATCAGCTGCTGAGGTCTATGTGTGTGCGTGGGTTTGTCAGGTGAAGTACTAGACTGTGTGTCAGCAGACAGAGGTAAACCTGTTAGGACTCTTTATCCCCGTCAGGGACAGTTTCATTGTGCTGTTTAGCTCAGTGCAGCCACATGAATAGAAATGAGTGGAAGAGGTTGAAGTTTTTACAGAAAGTGGTCTTGTGTCATGTGTCGCATTTAGAGAGGAGACAGGCTGGGTAAAGGGGTTTTGTATCCATGACAACAAGTCAGAGCGAGAGCAGCAAATGGGAGCGGGTTGGGTGCATTAGATATTCGAGTCCTAGACCTGAGAATGTGAGGGATCCATGGGATCAGAGGGGTATCTTGTCACCGAGGGCGCATTCTCCCCCTCCTTTAAATCTAACACACGCTGTAATCTGACCATGTGCCCACTAGGTAAGCTAAATGAGAGATTTACTGTTCCCACGGAGATGGGTGCAAGTTGTGTAAGGCTAAGAGCACAAAACCTTTTTGGCCGTGCAGAAGGTGAGAGGGCTGTCTTGGTTGAGGAGAGACAGCTGCACGCTTCCCTTGGAGTTTGGATTATGTGACTCCTTGTGACACCAGCTTCATGACTACCCATCATTCCTCTTAGCAACGATATTAATAAACCTGGCAGGGCTCTCACTGTGACTTCTCACCGTGAGTTACACGTCTGTCAGTCGCTGAAACACACGCCTTGCTGTGTGGCCTCGTCTTTCCACCTGGGTTTGTGCTTGTGAAGCCCATGGGTTTTGAACCAAAAATATATTTCATATCAACATTTCTGGATATTTTTTTCCAAATTTCTGGTATTTTAACTACTAATGCTCTTTGTAGGATATAAAGGCCTTGTTATTTTACAGTCTGAAAGTGCACCTTTGTTATATTGTATTGACCCTCTAAACCTTAAAATCCCTTATCCTCATCCCTTTGATTCAAGGCTGAGAGGTATCATGGTCTTAGTTTGTTATCGATCTTAATTTGGCATAAGATCTGCTTTCCAGAGGGATTGCACAAAATGTGTCATTAAAGGAAATAAATTACAGTACTATCAAAACTTATTACTACATAGCACCAATTTTAAATGGCTTTTTAATCAGATGCTTATAGTATTTTACAGAAATGAATGATTCTCACACAGGTTGCTAAGCGGGTGAGTTAATGTCAGTCCATTTTAGGCTTACATACACAATTTGTGTAACATGTTCTGTCACGGCTTCAGAACTCCAACATGTTGTGAGTTGATATAGATGCTTTACAGTTATGCTAGAGTGTAAAAATTTCAAAATTACTGATGGGACACATTTGGTTATCACAAACCACTTTTACACAGAGATCCTGGAAAAATGGTGAAACAGTGATCCCAACTTTTTTCCCACCATTGACCGATTTCCACAGCCAAGACAAAGGAGTAACAGACTTGAACAGGCTGGACTTTTACACAGCGGACTTGCACTCCAAAATCAAAGGAGTTGTGACGCAACGTATAGTGTGATGAATAACTTGTGTGTCGGAAATTCCCCTAGCAGCGCATCTTAGCTAACTTCTCCAAAGTCGGCCCATCTTTCACCATTCCAAAGAGTTCTCTGTCCAGAGTAATAACAGCTAGCAGATCTGCCCAGTTTGACATGTTTCTTGTCTCGTTGATATGTTTGTTTACTGTATATTGCCCATGCTCATTTTTAAAATTCCCCTGGCACAGGGGTTGCCCATGCAATACGGCATCAAAATGTCACACCTTGGTTGTGGAATGAGAGGTGTTCCTTTTACATAGCGTTCCGGAATCATGATCCCACCTTTATCAGGGCTCTGTTACTACCTCCAGAGGCATTACAGAGCCATGACAGAGGTGGGACCAAATGATTCCACTATTTCATTGACACAGATATTGTTCCGCAATAAAGGCAAAATATTCCTGTAACAGAAGTGCTGTGTAAAAGGGGCTACAGTATACTTCATCTAGATATTTTCAAAATTATGTAATAATGTTGGTCCAAAAATGTTGTGGTTCTAGCCAGATAAAAAATATAAAAACATCCCATATGGCCTTAGCTTCCAGAAGCCAGAAAAATCTATAGGGAAACTTACAGTTTGGTTTTAACTGGCCTGTTTTATAAGAAATTAAAAAATTAAGGTTCAGATTGTGGATTATAATCCTACCTCACAAGACTGTAACATGTCAACCAGCCATGTTGTAATTGTATTACCCTTTGGAGTCCTGTGGTTTTCTTACTTCGACCTAGAAACTTATATACCTTATTCCGGTGTCAAAGTCTGGGATGTTATTAGGCAAATCTAATGTAATGTAACAAAGCATGGCAGAAATTTTCAGTAGCAACATTTTATGGCAGCAGTAGGCTCGCTCTATAGATGCAAGTAAAGCCCATATAAGACATATTCTACTTTTGTCCTCTAACTGTTCGTGTTACATCATATAATATTTTATTGATCAGTCACTTGCCATGACCCCTTACCCACCTCTAGAGAAGTCAAAGCAGAGTCAACTGCAGTGCTGTGTCCTTTGTGCCTGTAGCGATTTAAGGGTCGATTTCATGGACTGAAGTCTGAACAACACCAGACAAGCAGCACTGACTTTTTGTTAAAGCCAGTGACTGTAAATAAGGGAGGACAAGGTGAGTGTGACATCAACCACTGGCTTCAAACTGGTTGTTTTAGAGTCACCGGACTGTATTTATGCTTGGAATTTGGAGCTGAAACAGGCAGAATGAAAAAAATATATACAGTATGAGGGGAAAGGGTTAAAACAGGGTGAATCTAAACAACAAACTGTACCTGCTGATTGCTGTAATTACTTATTATATATACTTATATAATCCAATATTTTCCCTGAAATATTGACATTTGTAACTGTGTGGTCTAACTGAAAGGTGCTGTCCATGGTACTGAAAAGGAAACTTGATTCTAACAAATTGAATTGGCATTTAACCTTTTCTTTTGTGCATGATTGCATCCCATGTGTATCCGTTTGTGAAAAGGACAAGGCATGGGAGTGAAAACATTGCCCCAAATGATAAAATAAAATATACCTTTATGACTGTACTCTGGTCAGGTATAACAGTATGAACACTGACAGGCAACGTGGTAGTAATTTTGATTATTGCATTACAATGGGATCTGCCAGCGGGTGGGATATATTAAGCAGGACGTGAACATTTAGCCCTTGAAATAGCAAAATGGGCAAGAGTGGGGATCTGAGCAATTTTAACAAGGGAGAAATTATGATGGTTAAATTACTGGGTCAGAGTATCTCCAGATACATTCCCAATATAAAGTGGTTTGTACCCTATCAAAAGTATCTGAAGAACAACAGTCAAATACTCCAAATAGGCAAACTGTAGTTTATTTTTAATCAATAAAAATGTGTCAGAAACATCTCTCACCTTATAGATTTTTTTTGTTTGTTTTTAGTGAAGTTTTATATGTGCTTGATTTGATAAAACTAAAACAAAAATCAACACAGAGTAAACAACGTAATGTTGTCTTGTCTAGTGTTGTAAGTAATAGCAACATAAATCCTATCCATGGCAGGACAAGAAGAAGATGAAGAAATTAATAGATAAAAACAATCCTTATGATTCAATCAAAGACAGGGGTTTTATGCATCTATGTATAAAACTAATAAAATACAGTTCAAATTAAGTAAAAAAAAAAAAATTAGAAAATTTGACAAGAGCATATATACTGTTTAAGCAAAACACTTAAACAGTATAACGCTTGCTAATTTTCCCCAAAATTGCTAATTTTGCCCCTAAAGACCATTTAATATAATTCTTGTGATTATGTCACTTTTCTATCTGTAGTTAAATTTATACATTCACAAACAGATTAACCCTTTTCTAATTATTTTTCATAGACACTTGATCACAGTCATCATGAATTACTTTTTCTTTGAAAATTTTCTGCATCAAAGATAACTATTCATTTTCTTAGTAATATATAAGTGTAAGTAATATATGGTTCAGTAATAGATGGTGAAATAAGAAAACAACCCCGAAGCATTATGCAGTTTGTTTATCTTCTAAGTTGCAGTAATCGAATACCTTAGTCATGACTTAAATTGTATTTAATGATTTATTTTTTTTGAAAAGTTCAGGCGAGCTCGGTCATAACTTTGCTAAAGCACAAATTCAGATGTGTCACTATAAATCTCATTTAAAATGTTAGAACCTCCACTAAACTTTCTGTTAATCACTGAAACTTAAAGTGTTGCTAAATCAGTGTTACAAATGTATGCTAAAATGTTAATTTGCTAGTGCTGTATCTGTGTGCAGCCATGAAATGAATGTTTGCTGTTCAGTTAAATGAATGTTAATGTCATAAATGAATCACAGTTAACAGCATCTAGTCTTTCTTCCATTACTATTATTGCTAAATCACCACACAAATCCCATCTGTCGCTGATCAGACTGAACAGCAGATACAAACAAAAGTTATTGTGTATTGATTCATCTTTTCAGATTCAGAGTGCACAAGAGGCACACAAATACTTCTTCTGTCCCTTAAACCCCCCCCCCACACTTCTAAAACTGCCTTCCATGTGATCACACCCTTCATGAGCTGCTCAAGGACACTTCAGTAGGGAGGATACTTGCCAAAATGGGGGCTTGAATTTGGGTCCTCTGGATGAATGACTGTCTTTTTCAGTACAAGGCCACCCTGCTGCCTCTGTGTTACTGAACATAACACCAGATACATCAGATTTTGTGTCAGGGTACTTTTAAACCTGCTGCATACCACCCCTACATTTATTTTTTTTGCACTGCCCAAACGAGGACCTGCTTTAGCATACATGTATTATTCAAACAGCATCTGGCACCACCGCTGCACAAACCCCGCCTTCCCCTTAAACAAGTTACAATCATAGCTATTGCATCTGGCTCATGCTTGGCCAGCAAATTTGCAAGTAGAGAGTTTTAGAAAATTACATGCCTGGTTTCTGTTTGATTTATGTAAGAGCGATATCTAATTTCAGCAGATCAGTTTCTGTTTTTGAGTGAATTGTAGTTTTAAAGTAGTAATATTTTGCACTTTTAAATGGAATTATGCATTTTAAAACATTTCCCTGGGGTTTACATCAACTGTAAATGCTATGCCTGGGTCTGAATTCTTTATTAATTCAACTCCACAGGTCTATCTTCAACCCTATTTCTGAGTGTTAACAGGAAAAAGGTTGTTATGAGTGTTAGCTCTTTAAATGCAAATGAGAAACTTAACAGCCCACCCCCTTCAGGTTGTTTTCTGTGCTGATCTGTCCCATTCAGCCACTTGTGTTTGTTAATATAACCAAGAACTGAACATTTTTGGGAAAATGCTCGAAGTTTGGACCCATTTTTAGTATGGACTAAAACTGCTACTGCTGACAAACAATTCACCCTTCACTAAGTCCTGCCCCCCTTGGTTACAGTTGGTATGTTTGGCAAACTTGCTCTTGTAGGTCATTCCTGCTGGCATGTAAACATGGATTTCTCAGCATCGTTGACGATTCATGTACAGAACAGATGTATAAAGGAACAACAATAACCTTGCATTGTGGGGTAAGTCAATATATACTGAAGCTAACTTTCAGTTATGACTCTATAGTTTTCAGTATCTAATATGTTTTAGCCCGTTGCTAAATGCTCTGTTTTCCATCTGTTTATTGCACACCAGGATATTATTCCCACATTGTGGTTTTAGCCTCAAGTGGTATACAACTACCTAACTCAATGTTGAAAGTAAATGTTAGTAAATTTTAATTAATATTCCACTACAGCAGTGGTGACCAACCCTGGTCCTGGAGATCTAGTATCCTGCGTGTTGTAGATGTGTCTTTCTTCAACACACCTGATTCAAATGATCAGCCCATCATCCAGCTCTGCAGAAGCCTGACAACGACTGTTAAGTGTGTTGAAGAAAGAAACATCTAAAACATGCAGGATAGTATCTCTCCAGCACCAGGGTTGGTCACCCCTGTACTACAGTCTTGAAGCTAACAACCATGTGCTAGTTAGTGATAGCATCCTACCTAAAAACACACAAAGTAGTTGCACAGTAGCTGCAAGTGATGTCTTCCACACTGTTTAATCCATATTTAATATCTTCCAGTTGTGTTTTTGGTTTTGGGAAGATAAAAAATACAACATCACCCAAACATTTTGGATATCTTACATCGGACTTGCAAGTCCTGTACATGCACTTCTTAGGCATTTTGCTCTGGAGTTGAATGCTTGCCAGGCGCTCCTCTCTTAGTTACTGTTACAAATGTATGATTGATCAGTGGAGGTTCTAGGGCGGGACTTAGCGAAGGGTCAATTATGATGTACTCAGACAAATGTTCATAAGAACTCTTGACCTTCTACATGCAAATGTCTTGACGTAACTACTTATAGATTTAACAAATTAAGAAGAAATTAAAATGGGTTGTAGAAATCCACTTGATTTTTACCAAAATGAATATAAAGGTAGCTCTGTAGCATCTGGAGGATTTGCATTCAAACTTTATGAACTATTAGCATCCACAAATACAAAAATAAATGTACCAAAGACTAATAAAAGTAGGTTTAGCAAAAAATGACCCTTTTAAGTTGTGTCATAAAACTTTTTTAAGCATAGTTTCATTTATTGTGATTTATTACAGCTTAAAGTATTGGACTTGAGTAAAGATGATGGTAAGAATAAAGTGGTACACATGCCTTGTGGGTGTGAAATATTAAAAGTGATGTGAATTTGTCACCAAATTGGAAAGAAATCATTGACAAATGTGTTTACTGGCCTTTTTTCTGTGATTGCTGGGGAACAGCAATAATCAGGACTATAATGAGCGGGGCCCATAATCCCTGTGCTTGGTGACAGAAAGCAGGCCTGCTTAATTAAGGCACTGATTTCCCATGAGGCACTGAGGCCTTTTTTTCCCCTTGTCCTCTTCTCGTCTTTATTGGCTTGACTTTATTTTGGATTTTGAGCGGAGGCGTTGCCATGATCTGACGAGGCTAAAATAGTGTAGGTTGTCGAAAAGAGATGGAGTGGTTGCAAGGCTTGTTTTTGATGATTCTCTCCTCTCCCTCTTTTTTCTTATGTGCTGTTTTCTTTTCTATAATTTATTTCACGGCCTTTGTTTGGGTCTGCTTACTTCTGGCAAGATGCAGATGATTTTTTTTTCTAAAACTTTTTAGGATCACAAACTCTTTGTGTGCTTTCCATCATCCATACTGCAGAGTGTATTGAAGTAGAAGAAATGTGTTCTGTTTAAAAACCCTCTTCCTGTCCTTCCACGTGTGTTTTAGTAGTGGCTAAATGCAGTCGTGCATAAGAGCGCAAAGCAACTAAAAAGCACTCAGTAGATTAGGATAGGGATAGAGGCTGAGGAAACTCTGAGCAGGATTTGAAAAGGTTGTGTTAAGTTCAAACAGAGAGCCAAGGGCTTGGTTGGGTGGCAGTGATTGTTTCCTACAGAGCACTAGGTAGAGAGAAAAGAAAGGTCGCATTTAATTGCAGCACTTTTAGCTGCTGCTACTAGTCTCGTCTGAGTCTAAGAGTAGTAGTCTACATTTGTGAAAATCTTCAGAAAAGAGGGGGATTTGCAGGGTAAAAGCTGAGCGATTTGAGGGTCAGCCTGCACCAAAAGACAAAAATGGAAGTGGAAATTTGATATCACTTCCTCTGATGTGTTACTCCAACACAGTGGTTTCACACTTCTTGCAGTTTTATTATTTAGTGTTTGTGGAATGAGAGCCAGAGGAGACCAAAGAGTAAATCTGCTGTTGAAAAAGAGGCATCTGAAAATGGAGAGGAGGCGGCAGCTAAAGCAAATTTCAGCCGCAGTGTGATTTTTGGCCGCGGAACAGAGGGAGAAAGAGACACTGTGCATCTGCCTCTCCATCTCTCTCACTCCCTGCACCACCTCCACTTTCATGTCTCACTCCCTTCACTGTTTCATCACTTTTTCCCCTCCTCTGTCAGCTCTGGACTTGGGGAAGGCAGAGGTTGCTGCTGCAGGCGGCCCAGTGCAGCGGAGGTGTGAACCCACTAATCGTCTGTCATTACCCAGCAGCACTTCCCACTCTAATACGCAACTTAAGGGTGCTATCTCTCACATGTTACCATCAATTAATCACTTTCCCATTAATTTTGACGTGTTAGCATAAATCAGTTGAACCAACAAGGGCACTGTTGAGAAGAGTGGCATCCTTGATACTCATTTCACTCTGGATGTTCTAATATAGATGGATTTTGTCTTCACAGTAAAGAAAACAGGAACACTTTCAACCTTTCGCTAGCATGTTTTATTAGAACTCAACCCACAATGAAGGATAAATAAGAAATGAAGATCTCTGCAATAAAAAGCTAATATTTATAGGGAATGTTGCCTGGGTCTACACATAGCAACAATAAATTTTGGATAAAATGGTAGATTTATTTGCTGGAGTTACATAAGATGATTGATGTCACATCTGCACTTCAAATATGAAAGTGGAACTAAGAGAAAGTTTGTTCTGGATGCAAATCTATCTCTCTGAAGTTATGGCAAATAACACCCTGTACTATTCATTTAGTGAGATCAAGAGCTGCTGATAGAGTCAGTTTCCAGCCATAGATTAAACCTAGTTCAAGAAAAAAATTTCATCTAAAGACCCTCAATTAATTTTTCTTGAAGTCACAGATTGGGCTTAGTTCCTGTTGGGTAAACTGACTGATTTATTGAGTTTTGAAGCTACAGGAGGTAAAATCAGAAAATACACACCGTCCCTCAGTAGTGCTCTCTCCTTTCAGACCAAATCAAGTTATAGAGATATGAAGACAGATGACCTGACATTGTTTCATGCTGCAGCAGAAAAGTGAATCTGTTTCCAAGCCACGAAGTAGAGCAGTAGAGTCATGTCTGACTGAATCTGATCAGAGCTATCAATCACATATTTAACCCCCAAACTCTCCAAAAACAAGTGGGAGATATTGTAGCTTATTTTGGCATTTATCCAGCAGATGTTATCATGTGTATGCTTATGTTAATGTCAGCCAATCAACTTCCTCTATATATGTGCCACATCTGATGTAAATTGAAACAAAATTGGTGTATTTATAGACATTTAAATATGTCTCCCATCATAAGTAAGTGGGAGAAGAAAAAAGATTATGAAAATTCATTAAAACAAATTTAACTTTTACCCACTTCTGAAATGTAACCACATCTGGGGTCACTAGCACTCTATAAACTAAATTTGGTATGAATTCAACCAAAAGGTTTGCTGCTACAGATGTGGAATTTTGCACATTATAAGTAAATGAGGAAAAAAAAGATTTTAAAAATCCATAAAAAAATTGAAAGTCTGACCTACTTTTCCAAAAATGTAGTGACATCTATTCGGGGTTACTGTGAATCTCTAAACCCAATTTGGTATGAATTCAACTAAGAGTTTTGTTGCTACAGACATGTAAAATTCCACTCATTGTAAGAAAAATTGTAAGAAAATGGAGGGGAAAAAAGATTTAAAAATTTGTTAAAAATTTCAACTTTGACCTACTGTTTTCAAAATGTAACCAGGTTTATTCTGGGTCACTAGGAATCTATAAACCTAATTTGGTATGAATTCAGCCCTCAAGTTTTGCTGCTTGAGTGTTAAGAAACAAACAAATCGAACCAAAAACTATTCCCCTTGCCTGCCCTTGGGGCTGCGGGGTAACAACAATGAGCAGCCAAGATGAGTTCACATAGAGAAGCCGAATTCTTGTTTTCCATCAGACCATTTGAGTTACAATATGCTGAAAGGTAATTATGGAATTTTTCATACCGCCAAAAACCTATCAAACACTGCAGCTTTAACTTTGGACAGAATCTGGCTTGCTTCTCCCTCCCTTTGGCGAAGTTCTTTGTGTTTACTTCATAGTAAAAATCTAACTTTTCAGTTGAGCTACTACAGTAGAGATGTTAATATGCATTTATCCTACTCTGTTCTGTGGTGAACTGTAGAAACAAGAAGGCTGCATTGTTGTGCCTAATGAATAGAAATCACATTTCCAGATTCTTAATCCATGATGATCTACAAGAGCCCGCCGGCAAATTCTAAAAAGTTGTAAACAATGCATTCAGTGCATTTGAAGTCATTGTAAATGACTTAGAGGAATGCAAATCTGGTCGTAGATGTTTTGATTTGATTCATATTCATATTATTCATATTAATGTGGATGATATGTAATGAATATTCAGTGAATATTTTTGATATTCTATGACTCGTGATTCATTCTTTATTTTCATGTAAATGCACTTTGTTATGTGTCTGAATTCATGTTACTTCTACTGCAGCCTTTCTTGGGTCTGCATGCCAGATGTTTTTAATTTCAGTATAATTAGATTTTTATAATATAAATTGAACTCTAGGCCAACAATTCTCACCTGTTTTACCATTTAGCTCTTGGGCCTGATTATCAGTTGGTTAATTTCCTGGCATACAGATGACTTTTCATCCTTCACTAGTATGTGTCGACATGTAATCAAATAAAGCTATCAGTAATTAAAAAGTACCCAATCATAGGACCAGTCTTCCTCTTGTAACTTGTATCTCATTATTCTGCCCTTTAAGGAGAGGTTTGCACCATTTTTTTCCTACCTTAAATACTATAAAATATTGTAAAATTCACATTTGTCTGACCTCCACAAGTCCCATTGCTGCCCTTCATTACTACAGGAAGGTAGATTTTAGCTTTTAACGCTGTACTACGATACTCTTTGTTAAATCTGAAAGAACCAATATGATCACAGTAACAACAGAAAAAAAAAATCTGCATCAAGACACAGTAAATAGAAACAATTCAGTGATGATGGGTGCACATGCATGCGTGTACCTCTGAGTCAGTGTGTGTGTGTGTGTGTGTGTGTGTGTGTATCTATGTGTGTGTGTGTGTCTATAAGTGTACTGCCATCTGCTGCACACTGTCACACCCTCTGTGTCTTTTCTGTCAACACACTACAGTGAAACCATTCATATTACACCACCATCCACTGCACCGGCAGCGGGACAGTCCCTGTAAACACTGCACTCTGATTTGTGTTTGTGTGCACAGCAGGTGTTTGATTGTATCCCTACCACACACACACACACACACACACACGCACGCTTTGCTCAAAGTGGCTTTCCGCAGCTTCCACAGCGGCTGATGCCAGCTGTTGGGATAGATGGATGAATTATTGATTATGGCGACAACAAATGCAAATTTTGTTTAATGTTCCCCCATGCATGCTGTTCCACGTGTGTGGCTGTGTTGGTAAGTGTGTGTGTGATGTGTATATGATTACAGGTGGCTTGTGAGTAGCAGAGTCCATATGGTGTGTGAAGATGGGCCTGTTTGTGTATGAACAGTCATTTATAGCAGGTATTTGTTCAATCTGGGTGTTATTACTGCTCAGAATAAAGCAGCAGGACGGGACCAGGTTCTTAAGATACTGTACATATGGTGACAAATGAAAGGAAAATCCAACATAAAATAAGACATTAGCGCCTTCAGGATGTGATTTTTGGCACTAATTCTACTTCTGTGAACTCTACTGGAGTGATGAAAACACTTTTTACTAATGATACTCCTCATTTGATGTTTTGATGATGATGGATAAGAGCGCAGTCTAACATGTTAGTCCAAAATTCCCCATAGGTAAATGAGTGAAGTAGTTAAATTAGGTGACTGTGAAGGTGTATCATTGACATCACTTTTCATATTCATCAAAACATTCAGGAAACTGTGGTACCTTTTGGATGGGGATGTTGTCAGTTTGTATGAAACCACTTCCGTAAGGGTTCTCCTTTAATTTGTTGCCCATCTGTATTAATTCAGTTTTTGTTGCTTACTGAAAAGTTGGGCAAACTTTGCTAAATGCCACATTTAGAAAAATCTAGCTGCATAGTAGAGCTGGAATCAGGGGGGAAAAATGCAATCATTTGAAAACAGACACTACTTTCACAGCTTTCTCCTTTCAGATAAAACCAAAACACTAGATAGATGGATAAGACTTTATTGATCCCACCATGGGGAAATTCCACAGTTTACAGCAGCACCATACATCACTCAAATGCAAGAGGAAGACAGGTAGAAAAGAACCACAAGTGAAAATATAAAGGAAAAGGACAAAATGTGGAATTTATCTAAATAGATATATAAATACAGACACATGATCATTGGGGGGGGGTTAAATATATGTTTTAGTGTTATCTTAATGCCATTATGGATGTGGAGACACAGTAAATCGGTAGAGTCACAGAATCTGATCAGTGATTTGTAATTACAGCTCTCAATCACATATTCAACCACTCATTTTTCTAAATCATTTGTGATTTGTGAAATTCATATTTAGAAAACTTTATTTATTCCATGTGAGCAATTCATTTGCAGTCTGATTCCACAGACAAACATTCCAAGTTCAACGTACAATGTGTAATATACAAATACAAACTACACTATTAAAAGACAACGACAGATTCATTAAATAATCGACAATAAATAAACAATAAATACTGATGCAGGCTAAAAGACCTGTTAGTTCTGCTAACATTAAAATGAGAGAATAAATGCCATCTAACATGACTGCTGTCAGAGTTTAAGAGTGTGTAGATGCAGAACTCTCATGTTCTCCCAGACCACTTGAATTACATTATGCTGTAAAGTAATCATTAGATTTTTGCCCAGTGATGCTCAAAAAACATCAAGCACTGCAGGTTTAATGTTAAAACATGCTATTACTCATTGAAATTCAATATTCCAAATTTATACTCAAACGTTATTTCTCTAATGCTGTTTCTTTGTAAAGCCATGAAGTAAATGTCTGTCTTTCAGTGAGTAAAACGCGAGGACGTTTGTGTGCCTGAACTTTTGACCCCCTGACCATTGAATTCATCAAAAATAATGATGTCTCTTCCTCTGTAGCTTTATGCTTCACAGTATCATTCTTTTCCTTATGAAAGGGACACTAATTAAAACTATGTCATGTGGGAATATTCACTTTAATGATGGTTCAGAGCAACAATGTGGAAGTGTTTATGCATTCAACAGAGACAGACACAGTGATGAAGTGTACTCAAGACTCCTCAGCATTGTGATTCTTAACACACTCAGTGAGTGAATTACGCCTCACAACTAATCATACTTTAGGCTGTCAAATATGAAACAAAATAAGCACTTCTATCCTGTCATTGCAGTTTTTTTTGTCGCTGCAATCTGTTAGAATCACAGAGTCCCTGTCATTTCCAGCGCAGCTCCATTAGCTCACTGTTTATCCTAAGGACTAATTACAGGTAACTCAGTCTTGGTAGAGTGGAATATCCCAGTGTAAAATGTTGGTGACAAGTTAATTTATGTTGTAAAGCTCCAGAGAAATATCACACAGTGGTGCTATAGACTATGGGTTGCTAAGATGAACAACTACTTGAATGTTTTCATGATGCCTGCATGTCTGATTGTTGCATGACTGTTTTAGTGATTTCCCTCAGCGCTTCAAATTAGAGCCATAACCACATTCTGCAACAGAATCAAATTTAATTGGACTTGAATGAAGACAGATTTATGAAAATAACGATATGCTTATAAACATATTGCACTATATCAAGTTAATCCAATAGTGGATTATAGAGCAGACTACTGACCTGGCATTTCCAGAACTCCATGTGTCCAAAAGCTCTAGGCTTACTGTGCAGCTGCTTTAAGATAATTTAATTATAATTGTGTCTGGCTATATGTACCAATAAAGAAAAACCAAAAAATCAACAATATTTGATATTCAGAGAATAATGGTTGGGTTATTCAACCAGAATCACCATAGATTTGACATTACAGCAGTCTTAAATGTAATGTGACTGCTAAATGTAGTGTAAGTTAATAACTTGTCATACTAAGTTTAGTTCAACATTACGTATATCTAAGTCATTTGCACTATGACACAGAGCAGATAGAAAACATGCATGATTCTGTCACTCACTTTCAACCTAATTGAAAAAAATATATTTCAGTCGGTGTTTCATTTGGTGCAGTGAAAAAAACAAACATTTATTGTGGTGTGCTCAAAGGTCACTTTAATGGTTTATTTTTTCAAGTTAGGGTTCGTACATCGATGGATGATTTTTTTCTGTATGACACCCAAATACAAAATATACAAAGACTGCATTCAGACAGCAGGTCTTAATGCATAATTCGGATTTTTTGGTGAAATCAGATTTTTTTGTCTGCCTGTTCATATTACACATTAAATATGACTTCTATCAGTTTTTAGTATGAACTGAATGTGACCCTGAAGTGACCCACATGCACGCAAGAGGTCCTGATGCAATACGTGACCATGCAGATGCTGTACTTAATTAATCATCTTGGTGGAGAATTGTGATGTTCGTTGCATTTCAATGACATAAAGGTCAGCTAAATGTGACCTGGCCATTCAGACTGAAGTCACACTGCAAAAATATCAGATACGTCTCAGATTTAGGACCACATATGAAAGTGGCCTGGGTCAGAGTTGAAAAAATATGAATTGTGCTCTTCAAACTGTCTTTAACAAATAGGATACAGGTCACATACAGGTAAAAAAATTCAGATTTGGGCCACATTTGTCAGAAGCCTGAACTAAACCAAAGTCTTACTATATGCAATTTCAAGTAAATAATGAAAGTTTTTTGTTAAACGATAATGAACTAGACTCACTCATTGAATGCATGCTCTGACTTTATTCAGGTATGAAATGTTCAAAATCAGGGAAAACTGCTGAAGACAAACATATCCAACAACCATAGAGTCTCAATATCAAGTAGAACATAATGTTTTGAAATCTTTTTTAAGATGTACTTTTACTACAGATGCTTTCATTATCCTTAGTTATCTGTTGATTTGAAGGAGTCTGAAGAGAAAGAGGCTTAGCAGGTGAATGGAGTGAGGGCGTGATGTCATTTGGGAGGAAGCAAACTGATGAGGAGGTGTGGCCAACAAGGCGGAGTACTTGAAATAATTATTCATTCATTTCCTGAACCACTTAGTCCTCATGAGGGTCACAGGAATGCCATTAACGCTAATTTAAACTAAACTGAACACTCCTCCTAATGCACAATTTCTATATATTTTTTAGTTTTATAAATCTGAGATGTTATTTATGACTAATTTAATTTATGACTTTTTTTTTTGTTTTGTTTTATCAACCTGATGTAAATATGTGTTCACCGCTTGCATTACACCAGAACCAAATACCTCAGAAAGGACTATACGACAATAAAGTCTAACTTGAACCACTGTTTCTGCAAAATAAATGGAAAGAAACCAAGCCATATGCACCAAGGGTTTTCACTTGCTTTTTCCGGATGTAAAAAATAGTGTTTTCAAAACCATGACCCTGACTTCTATGTACCCTTAAACTCCTAATTGACATGATAAAGGCCCCGGGATGCTCAGAAATGGTATCGGACAAACAATTACCACAAAAAAGGGGGGTTCAAGTAGTATTACACAGAAAAACAATACACACGGGAGCTCATTTTTGTCCCAGGGCCTTCTGGGTCAATCCAGTCATTAAATATGTAGCTGTTTTGTACTTTTTGCATGTTTGCAGAGTCACAAGTGTGTGAGGGCACGTTAGGGGTTTCTGTGGGCTGTCGTCCATGTCAGGCAAACCGCCTTGTATTGGTTTGCCAGATCCCACTCGTCCACTCAACTCCAGTGCTTTCTCTTCTCATTCCTGATTAAAAGCGAGGTTCTTTTCCAGGCAGAGGCACTGCAGACATCTCGCATAGCAATCTGAGGAAAGCCCTGCCAGTGGGATGTGGAAAGAAGAAAAAGAGATGGATTGTTCTGCTGCGTGTAGTGTGCTAACAGGATCCAGATAGTAGACTCCCCCCTTGGCGAGTGAGGTTCACATCCAGAAGAGCATATACACCAGCCAGAGAAAGGGATTTAGCTTTGCGTTACAGCAGAAATAGAAATGTGTTTTAATTCTCCGGAGAAGCTTGGATTAATAGTTTTATATACATAGCGTGTGCAGAGCATGTAACTGTCTGTGCAAATATCTGAGTGTGTTTGAGATAAAGTGCACAGCTGTGTATGTGAGCGCTTTGACTGACACAAGCCGCGCTATATGTCACAGTGCTGGAAGTACATCAGCAGGATGTCGGGGAACGAGCTGCTTTTTGACTCGATACATGATACATGAGCAGCTATCCATAATGAATACTGCCGTGCCACTTATCTTATTAGCTCAACCCCTGCTTTCCAAATACTCCTCTCTCCCTAAATAACATGCAGAAAAATTGTATTTTTGGTTGGATGAAGAGGAAAAGCATCTTCCCATGAGATGTCAGACACATAATAAAGTATGTCATCCCTATTTCAGGGCTAGCTGCGCCGCTGTCGACTATTGTTGACTTGTCTGCCGCTTGCAGAGAATGCTTTCTGAGGCCTAAGAAAGCGGATGCAGCGAGTGTCATGTCTTGTCTCAAGCATTGTCGGTTTGTTTTCATTATTTTCCTGGATAGTAGCAGGCAGCATGACGCGCACATGATTTACAGGCGGTGTGATGAGGCGTTTGTGTGAATCCAATTCAGTTCAAAAAAGCTATTCCTCGAGGAGTTGCTGCTGTGATATGGAGAGGCGCGCAGACATCTGGGTACCTACTGACCACTTAACTGCCTGAACTCGTCAATAACTCTTTAAAAAGATCAATTAGGGCGATCAGTGGTGAGAACGCCGCCGGGGCTGAGGTGCCATATTGAGCTGTTTCTGTGTGATGATGTCACACGCAGCTCTTTTTCAGAGAAAGAGCCTCACCCCTCAAGACATTTCACTTCATTAAAGGGGTGTTCTACTCAAACTGGAGCAATAAACTCACCAATAAGCTGCTTCCCTCTTATCTGCCTGAAGAGGCGG
>JAPTGZ010000016.1:19644025-19658386 GCA_029814645.1 Fowleria isostigma | reverse complement strand
TAATATTAAAAGCAATACACTAATATCGTGATAATATCGTGAATCGTGATATTTTGGGCCACCAATATCGTGATATAAAATTTTTCATATCGGCACATGCCTAATGAGGACACTATTAATATTAATAGTCTAATTTGCTATTAGTACTGTGGCAGTGGTAGTGGCAGAGACAGCCTCAGTAACTGCAAAAATGGGTTAAATCATTAAATATTTATAATAATTTATACCAATAACTGTCGGTTTGAATTTTTATTAATTTCTGTTGAATGTATTTTGCACTGTCAGATATTGTTGCATGCAGGTCATTTGTGTTGTAAAATGCTTACTCACTTGATCAAAATAAATGAAAATGAATGAATAAACCTACTATTCATCTTAACATAAATTGAATCATTCCTTTTCCAAGCCTCAGGAAAGCTTCGGTGTTGCAGGGACCAGTCCCGTCTACCAGTCCCAACAGTTCATCACAGGGTTGACACGTACAGATGATTCCATTCACTCTCGCATTCACACCTTCGGGCAATTTAGAGATAATTAACATGTTAAGGTGCATGTGTTTGAATGGTGGGAGGAAGAACCCCCATAGACAGAGAATATGTAAACTCCACATATTCAACACTGGACTGTGGATTCCAAGATGACTCTCCTTGTCAAAATATTTTAGGTCAATCACAGAAATAAATAAATAAATAAAAAAGCACACATTGCGGACAAATACATATTCATTTGAGGGTCCGTATATCTGGCAGCTATCGCGGTTCCTGCAGTCGGACTGTTGAGTTCTATGCACTGACCAGGAGTCACGACAGAACAAATGTAGAGGAGGTAAAAGAAGGGAGAGATTTCAGCTCAGACCAACAGTCGGATGAAAATAAGTAACGACAGGTGGAGCCAGGGAAGATACATGCCAATGGCCAGGTTTAGTCTGAACAGATCAGTACTGCTGCTTTGTTATGGTCATACCCTGACAGACGAAGGAAAGGAAACCCTTGAATGTGTTTCTGTTTCGATGCTTTTGTACGCAGTGTTGGGGAGTAACGGGATTCCATATTTAGAATACAAAAGATGAGTAACTGTATTCCATTACAGTTAGAATTTTAAATCATGGTACATCCACTAATACATCCACTGTTTAAAAATCAGTGGATTATTTTCTGTTATTTTCTATCATTTCACAAATCTAATATCCCTCACATTTACCATAATCCATTGATACAATATGCAATGCAAATATTCTGATGATTAGTGTTAAGTCCATGTCAAGATAATGGAGGCGGAGCCAGAGGCGGGGCCAGAGCTGGCAGATTAGAACCTGGGCAAAAAGAACACATACCTTTGGAAATACAAGCAGTAACTTCAATTAAAGAGAGATAAGGAAGGAGAAGGCAATATTAGTGTGCAGTGGAACAAGAAGAATACAGACGTGACTATTTGAATACTGGGACTTTTTTCTTGTCTCTTTTTCTATAACCAGACAAAACACCAATAAGTTACTTTGAGTTGTACTAGTACATCACATGTTCATATGTGTTTATGAGGCTTAGACCTAATACATTCATCCAGTTCTAAAACAGAACACACAACAATCATTGTGTTTACAGTAGAGTAAACATATTGTAATTTATTACATTTTTATGGTATTAAAATGTTAAAAAATGTGAAAGTAATCCAAGTATTCTGATTACAATACTCAGATTGAGTAATGTAAGCAAATACAGTACAGATTGCTTTTTTGGGCATGTACTCAGTAGTCTGTAATGAAATAGATTTCAGAAGTAACCCTCCCAACACTGTTTGTGTGTATAGATGTGGAGACTCCTGAAATGTAAATGGTTAATATGTATTAATATGAGGACTTTATACGCCCGTGGCCTCGTTTTACCACTTCAACACAAACTGATTAGAATATTTCTCATTACAGATGACAACACAACCATGCCACTAATGAAATCTGTTGTTGACAATGAGTAATATGAGATATACCTACTTACTTTTTTTAATGCAGGAGGTAATGAATGTTTGATCAGGGGTAATAAATGTTTGATCTGTATATGATGAGGAGGTAATGAAAAAGCGTTTCTGTATTATTTCTCATGCAGGGTCATATTTTATGAATGCGATCGTGCTGATGAAATCAGTTTGATTTCAAATTAGAGAAAACACAGGGCAGTGTTTAGCTAAGAGGTTACATATATTCTCCCGTTGCTACTGTAGGTGCTGCAGGATTTAGCGATGTGAATGATATGATAATTTCTCACTTTTCATATATAATGTGGCGATTATACTGTTGTTCATAACCGCTGATGTGGGGCTGATTGGGTTTGTTTGTCTCCTTATTAAAGCCCGAGTGAAGGAGCAGAATTGATGAATATTCTATGAGAGCCTTTGTTTTGTTTCCCTTTTTTTCATATGCAACAGCCTTGCTCCATTTTCCTGCCAGCAGTTCCACTAACTGTGCTTTGCTGAAGAAAAAAAAAAAAAAGAAAGAAAAGAAAGAAAACAGAAAAACTTTGCTTAACTCATATTGTTTTACAAATTATCTCTCAATTACAGAAGATCAAACTAAGAAGACAAAAACAAACGCCAGAGCGTCTTTCAAGGCTGTGATCTTTTTTTATGTTGTACAGCAGCCCTTATTTTAAGACACAGCATCAGTAGATTTGCTCATACACTCAGATAAAGAAGCTGGCAGATGTTGGTGAGTCCTAAGCTGTTAGGTCTGACTTTGGACAGTGTGTGAGTAATGAAAGCAATCAAGCCAACAGTCACCCTGACCTGTCAGTCTGGAGTTGTTTACTGCCCGCTCAAGCAATGCCCTTCCCTAACTTATACTGAAGTGGTCAATACCATTAGCACCTCTGTTGAGGTGGCCAGGAAAGCCACTCCACTACTACTGCCTCAACAAACACAGTAACAACAACAACGTCACAGCCCAGTCACAATAACGGTCACTTCCAAGTTTGTGCAAGACAGCGCCGCGTTTTAGTTATTTATTTTTGTAACTTTCTCTTTATTGAAAGCACAGGTTATCACATGACCCTTAATTATGATCTGAAAAAAAAGGAAAAGATAATATACAGCAGCATAATACAGTCATGGTAATACAAGATTGTATATAGAGTAGGTCATTTTAAAACTAGAAAAATCTACAGTGGAGAAGTGAATTGACATCATTAATGACATTTTTAAGATGGAAAGAATTACTTTTGCAATAAGACTACAACAAGATCTATGTTTGAAAAGACAGGAAAGATGGATTAGGTATGTCAAACCAGTTCAACCGTAGTTTATATAAGGCCATGTCCTATGTCCATTTCACTTTTTTTTTCCTTTTTAACCCTTTTGTATCAATGGTTCTTTCTCTTAATTATTTATTTTTTAATATCATAAATGTGCACCCCAGCCATTCCTGTTCTAGAGAGTTTATTTCTTAGTTTTATACTGTATAAACTACATTGTTTGTATTATTGAAGGAGGACAAATCAACCAATCATCTTTACCTGTTTTATCTGTGGAGTCATGGGGGTACTGCTTTGTGATGAAGTTGTACTTTTAAGATGAATGGATGAAAATGGTGAATTGTTATGCAAACATACCTGTGAACCATGAAAATTCTAATAAAAAGAGAAGTGAAAAAAGAATAGGTTGATTGACATATGTATCTTGTAAAGAAAATTCCCAATGAAATACTGTAGGCTTAAAAAAAAAATAAGTAATTTATTAAAAAGTTTAAAAAAATAAGCACTGCTACGAACAGAGACTAGGTGATGTATACATTTGTAAAGTTCCAGGATATTGTGATGGTATATTTTCTTGCAGCTTGATTATCTGACTATCCACTTTTGAACAGATCCATCCTTCTGGCCACATGTATTCCCATAAATCTTATTGAGAAAAGATAAATGAATAACTTAAAAAAATAATAATAATAAAAATAATAACCAATAATAATAATAATAATAATAATAATAAATGAGTAATTAAGTAAAAAGTGTATGGGCATGTTGAAAAAACATGGCTTACCTTATAGCTTCGTCTCTTTTTTCCTCTTTTTTTAAAGTTTTTATTTAGTTTTGTAGATTAATATGTATGAGATATTTTCCAAAATGAACAGACAAACACCAAAGAAAGAAAGATACCTCATTTTATTTTGATCATTTTTTGTGCCTAGATTTCTGTGCCAGGTATATTTGTAGCATTTTATTCCAGCGCTGACACATTTATTGTTTTGCTTTGGTTCATGTGCAGTGTTTTCCCTTCATGTTCACTTGGATTCAGTTTGACAGTTTCAAAAGATTCGAGATTCACTTCAAAGAAAGCTGGAATGGGTTTTATTATAAAGTATGAATTTAATCTGACTCAACTGCATAAAATAAAACTATTTTTATTAGTGTTACATAAGGCTTGTATTTAAATCTGAAGCATATTATGCCAGTATATTTGATCCTAACTGGTATGAAATACAAATTACAACTCACTACTTGTAGCTGTGCAGGTTAAACATAGATGAAACAAAGCAAACACAGTAAAGTCATTTGGAAATTATAATATTGGCACAAAAAAAACAACTATAGCTGTTGTGTCCTTGCTTTTTTACAGCATATTGATTCATTTTATTATTTAGGAAGACAGTTTTAATGTACTCTTCATCTAATTCTGGAAAGGACATCATGTTATCCAGATGGAAATCCATTTATTAACAATCTATTAACATTTAGACAGCTTGGACTGCATTATTTTTAGTGTGATTTATTAAGTTAATTGAAGGAAATGAGTGGTTTCCTCAAGCACGTCCTCTCACCTAAACAACAGAACAGGTCGACTGCCAACGATGAGGTCTGTGCCAAACATACTGTATTTGTTATTCAAGCTGTGAGACGTTTTTTTGTTTTTGTTTTCCTTTGGTTCCTTTGGACTCGTTTCCAGTCATTTTCACTTGGATTCAGTTTGACAGGCTTCTCTTCAAATCACACTGTGCTTTATTATATTCATTTGGTCTAATTTCAACATAAAATACTGTATCACCAAAACTGAATTTTATATTTTATGGGTATTAAAAGGGTGAAGTGTTTCCCTGTCACTCTTAAATTACATTTTTAAATAAAAAAGATTTATCAACAAAATAATCAAAATTTATTAACCCATAAAGAGCCAGTGCTAATTTTGTGGTAGTTCCCAAATATTTTTTTTTTCTTTTTATTTAACCTTTGTTAAATTATTTATAACCATTTATTATAATATCCTCTGTATTTTGTGTTTTTCTGTGAAAGTCAGGTGTTTTCCTATATTTAATTTATTTATCATGTAGATGTTTATAAAAGCTCAAATTGAAGTTGACGATTATTATATCAGAAACCAAAAACTGAAGAAAAAGTTACTTTTTTCAGCAAATCTATGATTAACTGAATATAAATCAAGTGTGTCCATCCACTGTCATTGATCCAACTCCATGGGTTTTAGTGGTGATTCAATGTTGTAGAAGATGACGGTGTCTCCATGGTAACTACAGAGAATCTGAATGTCCAAATGGGTCATATCTGATGACCACGAAAAAATGACAACCTGTATTTTACACCAATTATTTACATGTATTGATAGGATTAGTGGATCAACAGCGATTAAACAGTTTAGGTCAATAGAAGATTTTTGTTCAGTGGTGGATGTTTAGGTCTTTATGGGTTAATTTACTGTCAAAGTGGCAAAAATATTCATCACTAATATAAATTCTTAATATACCACTAACATATACACAAACTCTATATTTTTTTCCATTAGCTTTATCAGGTTTTTTATAGATAGGCTTTAAATACTGGCAGCATTTTCTTAGAGTTGTGTACCAGGACATAATTTAATAGAGAGAAATCCTGCAAAAATGTGATAAAAAAAAACAAAAAAAAACATGATGTATTATTAATATTTAAACCTTCCATCCAATTATGGTCATAGGTTATTGAGGTAAAAATCGTGGAGCGTTACATTAGATTATGTTTTCTTGATATAAAAAAGGTGCTAATTATATTTGCAGCAAATGTAATGCAGGGGACAATATAATTATAAAAAAAATACATAACTGGATTTCAATTTTGTTGAATAGGAAAGCATTTGGATGCCAGTACATTTGAGCCTACCTGGTATGAAATAAAAAGAACAAACTGTATTTTTTTTTTTTAGCTCTCATCAAATCCCTAACCTTGGTCGTATCAAGAATTACCAGACAAGCTACTTATAGAGCTGTGACATCATTTTTTGAAACTGTGTAGTTTAAATAAATGATTTTTTTAAATTACAGTGTTGGCAAAAGCAAAACTGTAGCCGTCTGTGTCCTTGTTTGGGTTCAGAGCAGGCCTAGATTCAGGCGGAGATAGCCCAAGGACAGTGGGACCTCATAAATACAGATTTTTTTTCCCTCTTCTTTTTTTTAACAGAAGACAGCAGACCATTCAGTATACATCATTCAGTATGGATTTAAAACACAGTGGCACAGCGAGAGGTGATCTTTGAACCACAGAGTCAGTGTTCATGTCCCAGAGTCACCAAGGATCTCAAGTGCAGTAGTTAAATGTCCTCAAGCCAGGCCCGGCACTCTACAAGGTTGTTTTCCTGTGTCTGACTGTGACCTCTGACCTCTGTTTGGAAAAAACAAAAGTACTCCTCATAGGAGTCAATGAATTATTACAGCGCATTATTTCTGGATTATTTATCGAAGTACAACACCTAAGGTGGTAACAAGCATTTTTTCATCCACAGTGTGACATGACCATCACTTGTTTTCCACCTTTAAAAAGATCAATTCTTTCAGATATTAGGGTCCAGGTTTATGAGAAATAAAAAATCTAGAAAATGTGAACAAAGACGTTTCTAATCATGAGCGTATAAGAAGTGTTAACAGCTTACCAGGTTGTAAAAAAATTTTCTAATTTAGACTGTATTTTATTATTCTAATTCTTCAAGATGATAATTTCAATGTACCACTGAAAAAAAAATGCATTCATGTTTAGAACTGCTTGTATTGGATTATAGGTTAAATAGTGGGGTTTTGGTTGTGGTTTGGTTTTATTTGGGCTCAGGCTTGTGCACTCCATGTACAACACTGATCACAATAACAGAAACAGCATGAGATCCATATATCATATACATATTACATGCACTCAAATATACATAATTATATACAACATTCCACTATTTACATACACCTCTAGTAGCCCGAAAGTAAAACTTATTTACTCCCACCCCAGTTTCACTACTTAAAGTTGTATAATGTGCTTGTTTATTATGCCTTTCTTGAACCCAACTAAAGGGGGCTCTTACCAGTAGTTCACCCCTGACCACCTGGACCTCTGTAGTTCTGAAGAGATGCCAAATTGCATAATATTGACTTCAAAAGTTCAGTTCAGAAACCGTTCTTATGTTCACTAATTAGCTAATCTTGGCAAATCTAAAAAAGAAACAAAGTTATTTGTCTTATTATATAATGAATCATCTCTTTGGTTAAAGGCTGGGCAATAAATAAATAAGGAGGTTTGGGTCTTTATGGGTTAAATATAGAGAAAATTATTATTTTTTTGAACTGACACTAAAGTAGTGCTGGGTCTTCATGGGTTAATTTACTAATCTTTACGTGTAAATATGACACAGTTCTCACATATGACCACTGTTAGGTTCCATAGGTCACACCACATCTTTATTGAGGAGTCTCTTTCCTGAAATTAAAATTAAAATTGTGATAAAAATGAGAAAAGAATGATGAAGTTGAGGGATTGGGGGGATTAAAAAGATGGAGGACTGAATGAGCTGCTGTAAAAAATGGTGGATATGAGGAAGGGATGGGTGTGCTTGCAAACATGAGACCTTCAAATGACACTGCAAAAAGTGTGCTACAAAGCAGTCGGTGGCAGTGTCATCATTCATGTACTGCGATGTTAACATTGTGTTGTTTGGGACGGTGCAGTGTGTGTGTGTGTGTGTGTGCATAAAACTGAATGCTGAAGCTGGGTTTGTGTGCATCAGAGTGTGTATTAACGTGCATGTGATGGAAGTATTATATTGTCATGTGCACGTCCCTGCATGTGTCAGTGTGTTTGTGCATGCGTGGCTGTAGGATTAATACACCTCTCCCCCTGCAGTAATCCATCTCCCACCCTGCCACTTTCCATTCACATCATGCCTAGTGTGGGGAAATGTGCCACCCGTCACCCTCCTCGCACAGAGTGAGCTCTCATGGCATCTAAGGGCACTTCACATGCTATTGTTTTAGCTCGTCCGGGCTGTTCTCACTGTCCTCACTATCTTACACACACATTCATTAGCACAGAATAAGCTGTGAGTCATTTTATGAGGAAATGCTAAGCCAGAGCAACTCCTCTATTAGCACTACAGTCAGAACAGATGAAGTTTGAACCATCCACTTTAGACATCACCCAATCTGCAGCAGAAGACAAGGCACTGCGCTGTCGAATATTCTCATGTTCAGTAAAAATGTGTTAAACGGGGTTGTGAATGTTGTCATAGAGGGTAGACCAAAAGTACTTTGCAGAAAATTAAATTGACCTTCAATCAGTCAGAGCCTCAAATGCAATATGACACTCACTTAAAATGTAAAGTACTGTGCTGCTCATTATCATCATCGAAACCAATAGTCATAGTGAAGTGATTTTTGTCCAGATTACAGATGCTTACAGCCTTCTTAAGTGGTGATATGCTGCACCATAGCAAAGCCTTATATATTACAGAGGTGTCAAAAGTATTCCCATTCATTCCTCAGGTAGAAGTACAGCTACTAGGATTTAAAAAGACTTCTATAAAAGTTAAAGTATCAACTCAAGCTTTTTTACTCCAGTAAAAGTGTAAAAGTACTAGTTTCATAACTACTCAAAGTGTAAAAGTAAATACAAGGGGGAAAATGTGATTAAGACAAAAACTTAGGTGGCACCACAAGGGCCTATAGTACACTACCCACCTCCCCAAAAAACATTTATCTGAAGGCCATGACTGTAATGTTATATTAAAATGTTAATGTGTATAAATGTGGGATGCACTAGTCTACCTGTTTCATATATATACATATATGCCCACTGAAAATGAACACATTTTAGTCCAATGCAAATGTATTAAAGAACCATATATGCATACTACTGAGCATTAACATGTGTTTCATGGGGCAGAACAGATGATGACTACTTGAATATAAGTATTGGAATGGTGCAAAAGTCAGGTGGATGGATCATACCAATAGAGTATCAGAATGGTATATGTTTATACTTGTCATCCAATCACAATCAAATTCACTCTATCCAGATGACACAATTTATCTAGATAGGTTTTTTTTTAATTTGATGATGACAGACAGGAATGAAAACAAGCCAAAATAAAATAGGAGTAAAAAGGCTATTTTTGAAATCTAAGGAATACGAAGTACAAAGAATTGTGTGAAAATGTCAAGAGTAGAAGTAAAAAGTCAGGTGAAAAGGAATTACTCCAGTAAAGTATAGATAACATGTACCATCCTAACTGAAATGAATCCTCCATTGGAAACGTCTGCAAACCAAGGACCCATATAATCTAATAAACAAAGTTTCTGAATTAAAAGCAATATTAACAAATTCAAGTACAGTATCAGGTAATGCACCTTAAACGAAGGATGTCACCATAAAATTGAAAAAAAAACCAAAAAACTCCATTATAAACTAGACAAAAACAGTTCAAACTAAGGGGATAAAAAACCCAACATTTAGCATATCTGTATAATTATATATTAATGAATGAATAGGCATGAACATTATTCATATCCCTTGTATTTCTGGCTTTCTGCAGCTATATCCACATAGATCTTACACAATGAACCCGTGAATACTGTGACGTTAGTGTATGCATCAACCAGCATGTAGTTCCACTCACTCCTTTTCCTTTTCCTAGACTTTTAAACAATTTTTTCTTTACTTTCTTTGTCTGTGTTTAGTTCTTTTCAATAATTTCCCCTGGGATTAACAAAGTATTCTGATTCTGATATAACAGAATGTCCACGTTGCTAATTGTTCATTATCAACATAAAAATACATTGCTCACCGACAATATTTACTCTTTATTGTGTTTTCTCCCCAAAGAATATAACCAATTGAATTTAACTTCTCTGGTACTTTTGACAACAGCATTAAATGTTTTATGCTTATATATGTAGGCAATGGAAACACTTGATTAAGTTTTAGGGAACAATGCCACAGCTCAGTTCAATAGGGAAAAAAATCTTAAAACAGCAAAGATGTGATAAAAGAATCACTGTATGTATTGTAATGAATTTATTAATATTACCCATAAAGACCCAGTAATACTTCTGTGTCAGTTCCAAAATATTTTGTTCTCTATTTTTAAATTTTCTTTATTATGACATTATTTATATTTTGTGTTTTTTCCGGGAACATCAGGTATTTTCCTATATTTGATTTACTGGTCATATTCATAAAAGTTCAGATTAAAGTTGAAGATTATTATTTCAGAAACAGAGAAAAGAGAAGAAAAAGTTACTTTTTCACAAAAATACATCATTAACTGAACATAAATCCAGTATCTCATCTATCATCATCAATCCAACTTTATGGGTTTTACTGGTGAATCACTGTTGTAGAAGATGACAGTGTTTACATGGTAACTATGAAGCCTCTGAACATCCAAATGGGTCATATTTGATGACCATGAAAAGAAGGCAAACTGCATTTTATGGCCTTTTTTTTTTTTTTTTTTACATGGATTGATAAAACACCACCTCTTAAACAGTTTATTTCAGTAGATGGTTTTGGTCGTTGGTAGCTGTTTGGGTCTCTATGGGGTAAAAATAATTAATAATATAAATGTTCTTATTAATATTTTAACCACACCATGGTCTTTTCTTAACCATCATCATCTAACCATCATGCTTTTATTGTCTAAATAAAGATAAAACCTACAGAATTAATACCTAGTTGCCATTTCCTGAGGAAAGGATCATTAAATGACTAATTATACTGAGATTATATGTATCATTATAGTCACAGAAACACACGCTGGTAACATTTTATATTTCTGATTTGCAGAATGTCAACAACATAGGAAATCAAGCCTGATGTAGATACATATTTGATGAGTAAACTGTAAGCAGCAGGTTCAGAAATTGTGTCTTTCCAGGCTTAGATATAAAAATCGTTATTCACTGTTTGTGATGGAAGTGGGTGAGCGCACTCCAACGAGATCAATGCATATAGTTAAAATCCTAAAGTGATACAAATTTAGCAGTATTACTCAGTGTGTCACAGGCACTACAAAATTTGTCTGCGATGCATTTAATGACTCCATCACTCGCTACAACAAACAGATGCTGCTGCTGAGATGATCTGACAGTGGTTTTGTGCCATATCTCCATTTCATCTAAAGAAAGATATGTGTGTGAATGTATAATGAATATAGAGCATCGCTCGTACTACAGTATGCATGCAAGAGTAAATGTGACTGGTGACCTTCACATGTAAAACCACAATATAATGGAATTAAATATTGATTAAGTGTTAATGCAGTATCCCTCTAAGGCTTGGTTTACTATCACAACCATATAAAACCTGTGGTAAACACTTTCACATGAGGCCCTACACAGTCCTCTTCAACTCATCAGAGTATGAATAATGTCTGCCTTTCTCCGTTTGATACAGGAGCATACCACGGCTGAACTTAGAGCTCATTACGTTTCCATTGCCGGGGTCATGGGCTGCATAAATCTCTGTGACTCAGTGAGTTTCATGAACCTGCCCTTTGTGTTACTTTAAAAGTCAAGCTTATCATTCCTTTGTTAGCAGTCAACCTGAGTTTGACCTCCGATGAATCTCTCCCTCCTTGTCAAGAGAAAGTGTTATTTGCTTCCCCAGGACAGTGAAAGAGAAAGCTGGAGGTGCTGTTGGATTAACGCTACAGGATATGAAATGCCACTTCCACCTGTGAAAATAAGATTTTTCCTATGGATAAAGAATAGCTGTAGGTGACCTGAGTACCAAAAATATTCACAACATTTGAGAAGACAGCTGATCCAAGTCATGTACGAACAAGTAAATCAACCAGGTTTCATTTCTTTTAACCTTCCTCTTGTATTAGAGTCAACATCGACCCATTTTAGGTTTTAAATGTATAACTAAAAATTTTTTAAAGCTTTTCGACAGGAACCTCTATTTCAACAAAATAATTTTTAAAAATCACCAAGTTATAAAATGCTCTAGTTGAAACTATGACCTTTGTGTTGACACAGTTATAAAAATAAGATTATAAAGCAAAAAATTAGAGCCAAAACTGAAATCATAAGTGTACTGTCAGCCAACACACTTAACTAGGTTCCCATTACTCTCAGAAATGCACAAAATGCAAATTGTGCAAAAGAAAACTAGTCATAGAAACACAGAAATGTCATAAAACTGTCAAAGTCACGCTCTCATGAGGCAGTTTTTGACATGTTTCAATTTAGAAGTATAGCACAAAAGAGTCATGGAAACATACTTTGTGCATTTTCATTAATCACAGGCATGACAAGTCTGGTGCCACAGAAGTTCAATAACATAACAGTTCATTAAACGTTACCTGGGTTATTTGGAAATTTTGGATCCAGAACTGGTTGGTGAATTCTTTTCCATTCTATGGGACGATCAGGCTCATCTGCAGAGTGACATGAGGTGCATGGTCTCTCTCTGAGAAAACTACGACATACTTCGAGATAGGTAGACGGGACTTTACCAGAATCACGTATCATAAGTTAAACTCTCTTCAATGGAAACACCATCAAGAAGTAATTATACGTTGTTAAAATTGTAGAAATATCCCTTTTATTTTGGTGGAAAACTGTAATGGAAACCCAGCTCCTGATAGCCAGCTTCTGTCCCAATCAGGTGAGCTTTAGGGAATTCTCATTTTGCCTTTTTTTGCCTTTTCTTTAATTTTATTGTTGTTTTCAATTGTGTACAGTACAAACTTAAGGGACACTTGGACTACATTGACCATAAAAAAAAAAAAAAATGAATAAAATAAAATTGAGGCTAAAAATTGGTTTTAGTCATGTCCTTAATCTATGAGTCAGTCTCCATTTCAAATATTCCATTCATAATTTGTAGCCAATCCTTAATTGTAGGTGGTTCATATCTGCACCATTTTTTGGTAATAGTCTTTTTACAAGCTGCTAATAGCATTTTTAACAAATATCTGCCATTTTTAATTACATTGTTATCTCTCATTTTGCCTTGTTATCCTGCTTATCTTCACAAAAACACAACAAGCAAAGATGGTGACTTTGGTGACTATCAGATCCAGGGGTATACTGACAAAAAAAAAGGCCCTGAGGTACACATAAAAAATATTAGAACCAACATTTTCATGGATCAGGAAGCCTAACAAGATACAAAAGAGATGAGGAACTAATTGGATGACAGATAATTGTTTTTAGTGTATTTTAGAGCTCATTTAAGACATGGGTCAAAACCCACCCTGTTAACATAAGATATGGAAACAGAAAGACGACACAAGAGGAAGGTTAAAGCTGCAGGGCTTGATAGTTTTTCTGGCGTTATTTAGCAAAGTTCTTTCCCTTTCTGTTTAAATTTGCCCATTCCGTCCATGCGGCACGGTATTCTTATGGGTCCTCCGGTTTCCCCCCGCCATTAAAAATAGCTACATTCAGGTTAATTCTCCCGTCAGTGCCCTTGACCACGGCGCTGATGAAGATCTGGAGTTGGTCCCTGAGCACCTTCAATGGCAGCTCACTGCTGCTAATGTGAGCTAGCATGTATTAATGTTAATGCTTGGTACTGTGTGTGTAATAGGATGGTTAAAATACAGAGACCGCATTTCCATATTTTTATATAATAAAGCTAGTTAACCTTTAATCTTTTTAATCCAAGTGGTCTGAGAAGAAACGAGAGCTCTACCAACTCCTGTGGAATGACTGGAGAAAATCTAGTCTGTGGTGGTGGTGTTGGTGATGGGGAGTTTAATACATGACTGACAGCTGTAACTACCAATCACCAAACAGATTTGTGCTCTACTGAAGAAACTTGGAAAAGTGTCTTTGCATAGTAGCACTTCATATTAAAACACACACATTCAGCATTAACTAGGTGCTTACTTACATGTCTATTAGTTGCATATGTGCTATTTGTTTGTCTTTATAAATCCTTAAGACCTTATTCTACTCTTACTAGATAGACCCTTAACTAAGAATTTGCGCTATATAAGCTCCCTATTACTGCTTATTCATAGTTGTATATCAATTATGATCTCAGTATGTTTTACTCAGTATGGGGTTTATAAGGTGGTAGTACCACAGGAACAGCTATTTTTCCCTAATAATATTTACCCAAGGTGGTG
>JAPTGZ010000016.1:19606109-19616574 GCA_029814645.1 Fowleria isostigma | reverse complement strand
GATACCAACAGACTCACTAGTCCCTCTAGTGGTCACATACATTCACAGAGACACATCAGTCACATCACTGCATATCTCCGCAACACAATACACTGACATTTTCTAAATACTCTAAACCAGGGGTCACCAACCCTGGTCCTGGAGATCTACTATCTTGCATGTTTTAGATGTACCCCTCTTCCAACACAACTGATTTAAATGATAAGCCTTTCATCAAGCTCTGCAGAAGTCTGATAACCACTGTCAGGTGTGTTAGAAGAGGGAATCATCAAAAACATGCAGGATAGTAACTCTCCAGGACCAGGGTTGGTGACTCCTGCTCGAAACAATCAGGTAACTTTAAATATTTTGAAGCAGAAATACTGTGTAAAGCTCCTGTAAATAAAAGTACCCATCCCGTACTATGAAATTACTCCACTAGCTTTTAAATATGAACGATAACTGTTTTGTTGTTCAATATATCTGTGTTTTACTGTTATACTGTATGTTGTGTTTGTGGCTTAGTTACTACTGTAATTGTTAATTTACTGCAGTGCATGGTATTCTTAGCTCACCATATGTTAACATGTTTTAATTCCAATGGACAGGCTGTTCAGTCCTCATAAGACATTTGTAAAGCTGTGATTGTTCTTCTGTGCTTGTGAAGGTGTGTATTCCTACATTTCTTGGCCAATAACTCCTCAAAAATCACTTGTCATCGCCTCTTAATTGATCAATATAAATGTCTTCTGAGCTGACGTCCCTATTAGTAAGACAGTGTCATTTGTCACTGCCTTCATAAACCATTACACAGAAGGATTATCCATACCACCATTTTTTCTGATCTGACTGCTGTCACTTGCAAATCCCACAGCCGCAAAAAGTTTTGTTTTGTTTTTTTTGCATTTTCTCTAAATACTGTTCTTGTCCATTGTTTACCATGGTTACAGACTGAACCAAATTTCCATTTATCTGTTGACAATGATTTGATCCTTGTAAATGTGCAGCTTGAGTTACAGATAAAAACATTCATCAAAGAATTTACCTTTCATCAGTAATTTAACAACCAATAGGTTTTTATGCTGTTTATGCATCTTTAATATCCTCATACACATCATTTTATGTGAATGCTTCCTGCTAATTTCTTTTATGTGATTATAAATTGAATATCTTGGAGTTTCTGATTTAAAACTTGAGTTTAATTTGGACTTTGAGAATAATGGTTCTTAACCAGCTGATAAATAATTTGATGAATAAATTAGATAGTTACTATGTGTAATAAACCTCAGTTTTCCTAATCTATTTACAATCTGTAATTTTCATTTTTTGGACTCTAAACAGATATAACTTCATCATTAAGGAAGTAAAAGTAGTGTATTATGTTGTATAAAGGAGAGATAGGAGTGGGATTTAATAAATTTTCTTCTTCTTCCCATTCATTTTCGAGCAATGCCTATATTAAATTTATTTTGTCATTACTAGTGTACATGGCAGTTGTACAGAAGAGGATTAGGGCCACTGGGAAAAAAAAATTAAGGTACTATATATATTTTTTAAATATTATTCAGGGGAATTCTGAGAATAAAGTTACAATTCTGAGATTAAATCTAACTTTAACCTCCAAATTCTGACTTTTTTTCTGATAATATTATTAAAAAATATATATATATAGGACCTTTTTTTTCCCCAGTAGCCCTAATCCTCCTCTGTACGACTGCTCTATTGTCTTGATCACTTCTATTTATTTGCGTATTTGCTCTGTTATTATTATTAGTTCGTTGTACACATAAAAACTTTGATTTTTCTGTCAATAAATGAATGACTAAACGAGAAAAGCATTAAATCAATTATGTAGTACCTCCACTGAGGCTCCAAAACAACCTCTCAAATATTAGAAGAAGTGAAGAAAAAATCCTACTGCTTTCTCTCCATCTTCTCCAGAAGGCTGTCCTTCACCCCTGCCCTACCATTCCTTCAAGTTATGAGAAAATTGCAGTAGGGTATTTTACATAATTTTACATACAAACAGACAAAGCTAAAAAAAAAAATAACCTCCACTTAATTAAAAACAACCATTAGCTACAGCCACGGATTTTTAAATTAGAAGTGGGGATTATGCTGGACTCTTACATTAGCATGCTTTTTTGTAACTAATTGTGATTCATTTTCTGTTTCAGTTTGCATTTTTTTTTTTTTTCCTAAATATATGTGGGCTTTTCTTGTTCTGGCCTAAATAACATACCGCTATAACTAACTGGGGTATTGGCACTTAGACTCACCCCAGCTGGGTTTTACACCGCACTTGGCTTTAGATCAGCACGCCTCGGCTAGTACTAATGATAATGAAGCAAGTTGCCCACAGCAATTAATGCACTTAGCTGCTAATGATGATTAACTGTGGACTGTATTTGATTTAGGAAGTTGATAAGCTGCCTCTGAGCACAAACAGGTTAATTAGCATCATGTCTTGGTGATGGAGGCTTCAGAAGGAGCTGGTCCATTCATGGATGATGTGCACGGTCATGGTTTGCCCTTGATTACCTCTTGATCCCTCGGTGTGGAAAATGTTGTCCTTGTTTTTTGAATGTAAGGAGAAATGATGATGAAGACGTCAAAAAGCAAACGCTGTCAATGTAAATCTCCAGAGGCTAAAAGGCATGAGAAGGCTTTCTGCTTTCTCTCGTCATACGTCTATGATGTATCCTGTCATGTAATTATCTGCCTCGTTGGATGACTTTTTGAGCCTTTTTTTTTCTTAATCATATCATTTAGTTAAGGTTTACACTTCCCCGAGGGCATCCGAGTGTGGTAGGCCGTGTCACTCATACAGGATACAAAATAAACAATCAAGCAAAGTCAAATCAAAATGCCAAGAAAGGGGCGTTTCTGTGCATCTGCATGAGGCTCTTTCATCAGCAGCGTATTTCATTTCACATTGTGGGGGTGTATCTGGTTGTTTGTAGCTGGGTGATTAGCAGCCGCCTCCCTGAGGGGTTGTCAGAATAACAGAGCTGAGCGAGGAGGAATATCTCCTGGCTGAATAACTCGCATTAAAATGCTCGTTTCAATCAAAACTTCACATTAATCCCAGTGAAAGAGTCAAGGATACTCGTATAATTTCATATATTGCGTCATTAGCCAAGAAATGTAACCTGCCTCACTCCTACAACAGTAACAAAGTCTAAATATGTCATTACTGTACTTAAGGAGATTTTTTCTGCATCTGCACTTTACTCCCTACATTCTGACACAAATATCTCCACTCTTTACTCCTTATGGTTTCAAAGCAGGATCATTATTTTAGTTTTAATGCACTTGAGGGGAATTATCAATTATATAATTCTGCATCATTGCGTGCCTCCCCAACATTAAGTCTAATTTCAACCTAAATGGATAAGACAATAAGCAGAAAAGACAATCCCTTGGTGCATTTCATACGTGACAAGCGTGAAAACATGGTGTGAAATATAGAACAAGACGAAAACAATGCAACAATAGACAAAGACACCTCTGTTTGTTTCCAGGGTTTACTGCTTTTTTTTTTTAGATTTTTTTTAATTTAATGCTGTGATTGCACACTGGCTTTTGAATAGAAATAACAAACATCAGGACCATGTGATTTTTCAGTGAAAATAGTGTGAAAAACAGCAGAAAGCATAAAAAAGAAAGATGAGATTACATGTGTTGACACTGAAAACTGACTTACACATTAACAAGAAGTTAATATTCAGTGTTGTCAGTATGTTGTTCTGTATTTGAAGTTATAATTTTTTAATCTCACCGTTACATGAATATGTTGCAAGGCTTACTATCCACAAAAACAGTAGAAATGGTCTTCAAAAAGCTTTTATTACCATTCTATTTTTCAGGACTAGTACTTTTCCACTTTAACCGCACTAACTTTACTTGTAGTAAATTTTTTATTTTATATATTTATTTTTTTGTATTTGTTATTTGTCATTTTTGTTGTTACTGTTATTAGGGTGTGCCAGCTGTCCAGCGCTTCTGTTGTGTTTTTGAGGGTTTTTTTGTATGTGTTGTTTGTAATTTTTGCCATTACAATGTTATTTCTTCTGACCTGCCAGGGACTGTAGATAGAAAGTAGCCTTAGCTAATTTTGATATATTTACATATACATGTACACTATAATGCACTGTCCCTTTAAATAAATAATTAATTAAGTGTATAAGTGTTTCTGCTTTTACTAAAGTCTTTGCTTTGTATTTTTGCGGTATCTGTACTTCTACTTAGATAGAGTGTATGTCCTCGAGGTTGCAATAGAGAAATTTAAGGTCTACAACCGAGTAAAATCATTTGGAAAATAACAGAATAAATAACAGAATACACATTACAGTGTATTGGTACAAAATATGCGTAACAATATTTAGTTATGGTATCAATATTAAACAGGTTACTTAAGGGATACAATGTCTGGATTCTTAAAAAGCAGCCCTAATTGAATTATTAAACATTGTTATTTTTTATACAGGTAAACAACATGTTTCATTCATTTTCCTGGGGGGAAAGATGCACTTCGACTTTAGAATTATAAATTCACATTGGGTTTTTTCCCCCACCTTTTTCTGTTTTTCATTCTAATTTGATGCAGAAAATCAAAGGTTAAGGACAATTTTGTTATACTTTTTGCATGACAAACCCTCACACTGCCTGGCCAAAAGGCAAATAGATAAAATCCTTCCATTGGATAATTACTGAAGTGATTCATATTTTTCATCTGTAACAAATTCTTTAATCCTCATTGATGCAGTAGCTTCACATTTCTTAAACAACCATCAGTTTGATTGGACTATGTTTCAGTCAAAAAAGGTCATGTGGTCTGATAGGTTCAGATTGACCCCGTTCCAGAGTGATGGGTGCATCAGGGTGAAAAGAAGAGCTGGATGAGGTGATTACCTATCATGCCTAGTGCCTACAATATAAATCTCACAGAGCAGTGTCATGATCTGGGGTTAAGTCAGTTGTTAAAATTTAGGTTCAGAAACATCCAGTGTCAAGTCAAAGTCAGCTTTATTGTCAGTTTTTGCCATATGTGCATTGCATAGAGAAAACCACTGTTTTGGATGATTTTTGATGGTCTAATAGTTTTTTCCATGACTGTAGTGGTAAAAAATATCAAAAGTATCAAAAAATAGAATAGAATATAACTATAACCTATAAGCACTAAACAATATAGACATAACAATAAACAGTATAAAATGATGTAAATAAAGGTTGTGACTTTGCATAAGCTTATCAAAACAGTGCCATGTCGAATGTATGCTGTACTTGAAGCAAAAGTTGGTTCATTAAAACATTGTGAGATTTGTTTTTTGACTGTATTACATAGAATATAAAATCTACAGCAGGTGTTACTTTGCATTCAGACTGAGTCCCGGGTAGGTACATTCATTTACATTCTAGATAAAAATAATAATGTTGAAGTGATTCGATGTATTTACATAAAAATATGTTATTCAGTTTGACTTATCTAACAGAATATGTTATAGTTTGCATTTAAAGGGATGGATTCTATGATCTGCAGTGAAAAGTAATCCTGCCAAACTAACTCTTAACACAAGGAAAAGATTATAACAAGCCCAGTAATGATCTAAAAAATCAAGGTTGGGCGAATCGAGCAGTCTGTTTGAGTTTCTGAATGTTTTAAAACTTCTTTGACAGTGAAAAGAAAAACCGGGAAAAAAGTCATTATAAAGTGATATTGACCACTACAAACTGAAACTGGCAGATACTGTATGTCTAACCATCTGTCATGTACTCTATATTTTCAGTAACCATCGCTCATAAAAATTTCCCCAAAAAATATCGTAAGGATGCAATGCTTCTCTTTGAGTTTCACTGTAGATTCATGCAGAAAAGAAACACCCTTTAAAGCCTTGCTGGCAGCTATTCATGACAGTTTGAAGCAGATTTTTTAGTTGTGTGTACACTCGCCCTTCTGCCAAAACTGTCAAACAAAATCTCATCTCCTCTCCGACACCATATTGACAGTAGCAACTAGCCTGCAGTGATATTAAAAGCCAAGTTTGGGCAAATATGCGTAGGGGTAGTTAACAGTGAACTTAAATAAGGGATGATCTGTGATGATGACCTCCAAACTTTGTTTTCTGACAAGCGCTGTAAGTAAGAAATGTTTTGAATGAATGTTATGCCCACAGCCAATGCTCTCGATGCAAGATGCAGCACAGTTTTGTCGATTTCCATCACACAGTTTCCCCCTTAATAAACCATAATTGTGCCTTCATGCCCATAAAAAAGTACAAAAAACTATATTCTTTCCATTACCTCAGCCAATCGAATTATCAGTGCCATATATATTATACCTCGTGGTCAATATGCAGCAGTTCTCTGGGGCCATCACATTTTTCTTCTTCATATTTAGCTGCTTTCCTCCTTTATCTATGTTTCTTCCATTTCCACTGTTCATTGCTTTTTGTGTTTTCTCTATGCCTTCCTCCTCCTCCCTCTCGCCTCTCTTCCACAGCCCTGTTGTTAGCCAAGGGTAAGTCATCCGCTCTTCACCACATTTACACTAACGTCCTCACTTCTGTGTGTGGTGCCCTGAGTTGTGCATGATATGAAACTAAAATAACTCAGATAACGATGACTTAGATGTTGTAGGTTTTGCCACTGATCGGGATTTTTTAATTAGTACTCTGGTTCTTTGAGTCTTGATATTGTTAAATGTGCATGTTGTTAGCTCTTCAACTGTCATCTCTTTTAGTTGTTACAAACAACACATGCTATTCTGCTGCTCTCTCTTGCACTTAATGATGGATTTGCATGTTAATCAGAGGATTAATTAATCATAAATCCATAAATTATGTTCTCCAGTCAAGAGCAAGGTACAAACATTTGATAACTGCCAAGATAAAAACTTACACTTCCGAAATTAGAAATTTAATTACCTTTGTGTGATTGTGTGTGTATGTGTGTGTATTTTTTTTTTTTTTTTGTTAGCTTGTCAAGGAAATTGTGTCATGCAGTGGTACAGCACAGAGTAGAGGAATGGCTGGCTAATCAAATTTTAAACATGAGCAAAAGAAATCCTGTCAGGACTTCAGGGTACACACTGTCTTGGGTGTGTAATTGATTTAGCTTAAAAGTGTGTGCATTTGGGTGCTATATGTGTGTACGTGACAGCACCGACGCATTGGTATATTATGCATGCCTGTGTGTGTACGTGCGTGCGTTTCCTGCCGACACAAACTCCTATCAAGGGGACTTGGCTGTGATCTTTAATGGCAATGTTAATATTTAATGTAAGCGTGTTGTCAGCAAAGAGCAGCAGCCGGGGACTCGGGGCTCATATAAAAGATGACAAGGTCTCTGCACCAGGTGGCTCAGTGGGGGTGTCACACACAGAGTAGGATGAGAGGCCTTTGGATGCACAACCGCTCCTTCTTGATAGAGTTCGACAGCACAGAATTGATGTTATGCCGCTCTTTGTAGTTTGCAGTGCACCCAGGAGCTCTGTGCAGCATTGTGGCTCTTCTGTATAGCAAAGCCACTAGGACATGTCTGATAGGCGGATAAATGGATTGATCAGTGGACCCACTAGCCTTGGAAATAACTTGAGATTTGGAAAAAATGAAAAATGGCTTTAAAGGGGTTTGACAAGAAAAGGGTGATGCTAAAAGTTTTTGATTTGTTATTGTAGCGTCTTATTTTCCACCAGTGTCTCAGCTCTACGCTCTTGAAGAAACTCTGCACAGCCACAGTGTTATTGGTGGGATCGCTGAGCTGAGAGTTGCGTTACTGTAGCGTTAAAAGGGTTGGCTCACCCAAATCACCCAACAAGGTTTCATTTCAGTTTCTTCCTGGACAATTTAAGGCAGGGTTGTCAAACATATGGTCCCTAGGCCCAAATCAGCCTGGTAAAGAGTCCAGTCTGGTCCATGGGATGAATTTGTCAAATGCAAAAATTACATTGAAGACTGTAACTGTCAAGGGCTGTCATTTTGGGCCACACACAGCCCAGTGAAAGTTCTAGAAAATGAAAATGTTTACATTTACAACCATCCCTTCACAGTAAAATGAGAATAAGCTCAACATCCATGAACAACCTGAAATGTCTTAAAAGGGTCATATTTTGCTAAACTCACTTTTATTTGTCTTTGGTTCATTTATTTGTGTCTTCGGATCCTAATAGTTCATAAAGGTTGAATGGGAACCCTCCAGGTCCTGCAGAGCTATTTTTGTATTCATTTAGGAAAAAATCGAGTGGATTTCTGCAAACCACTTTAATTCCTTCTTAATTTGTTAAGTCTATAACTAGTTATGTCATGTAATTTGCACATATAAGGCCAAGACTTCCTGTGAACATTTCTCTTTAAAATGCATAATTCTACTTTAAAAAGCAAAATATCACTCTTTTTAAAAAAAAAATCAGTGCAATTTTGACAATATTATGCTTGTTACTGATGGTTTTGTGGATTTGTAGATCCACTATGGTCTGCATTTTGTAATGTACAAATGATAAGCTGGGACATAATATTGTTAAAATTTCACTTACTTTTCCTGAAAAAATTTTAGGTTGTTCATAGTTTCTCATGTTATTTATATTTTTTTAAAAGATAGTTTGTAGTTGTAAGCATTTTAAACCTAAATGAGTTTGACACCCCTGATCTCAGGTCTCCAGTTTTTGTCTTTGTGGTACTGATCAGATGATGTACCAACTGAAAGCAGTTTTCACCGGCTTCAACAACAGTCAGCTAAGGTTGGTCCGTTTCCAGTTTGGTTGATCCATTGGAAGCTGAATCACCTTTACTTATCACGACAGGTTGTGTCGGATTAAAAAGTGTCCTACCTCAAATGTCTTTGTAGGTTCTCATTTGTCCGGGTCATCATTCTTCATGATAGTTTTTCTGGGTTCAACTGGACTGGTTTAGTTTTTCTGAAAACATTTTATCTCTCATACACCTGACTTCTTCAGTTCTAATAACTGGTGGTGGAAACTGGACTTATGAACCTGCAGGGGGGAGTGGTCTGTGTGGATGTTAGTCCCACCTTCAGTGTTACAGTCGTAAGAGGGAGTGTCATTAGTGTGAATATTGTGTGAGACTCAGGGACAGGACAGTGACATACCCATCTGGTCAACAACCAAAGTCATTTTATTCTTATATGTTACACAACTGACAGACACGTTCTATGCATGTCAGCAGGAATCTAGACACTAGAAAATATGACTTATGTCAATAGTTTAATAGGGTAAAAATATCTAAATAAACCTTAAATTAGTATTTTGTCAATGAATTTGTCTTGTTTTTATATATCATTATGAGATTAAAATGTTATGTTTAACTTCAGTAATCACTGGTACAATTTACCACCATATATTCTCCCCAAAGGCACAACTTACCCCCACACCAGGGACAAGTTGTGCCACAAGACCGCTTTTTTCCAAAAGCTATATTTCCTAAACAGTTTATTTCAGATCCATAATTACTGATGCCAGAGATGTACCACATCCTGAAATATATGAAAATACTTAAGGTGGAGGATTACTGCCATGACCTTACTTTAAAGTCAAACTGACACAATTCACCCCACTCTCCCCTAATATTATTTGGTTCTAAACAGACTAGCAGTGAAGGGCAAAATGGAAGTGATTTAGTGCTGAGATGAAACTCTCAACACCAAAAATGATCATAGTCCAGCAGAGGGAGGGGAAACATACACATGGTGAATCTTGAGCTGGTTAACTAGAAATTTCATGCGGTTTTTGGTTCAATGTAGGAGGGAACATGACGGATATACTGCACCAATGCGGCACCATGGCCAACTTGAAGCTAATGGAATAAATTACTGGGAAAACATAGTCGATGCAATAGGTGAACACTGCGGGGAAAAAATTATAGCAAACCTGATTATGGTGCTATTTTAGTCTTGTATAGTCAGCCCTATCCTCAAAGCGCTGAAGGTGCTACTGCTTCACTTCTGCATCTTCTTCTCATTATTCAGAGCTTATTGGTCATTGTCAAAGCAGCTCAAAGGTGCATCACTGCCACCAAGTGGATGGGAGTCACTACTGTTCCAGTCAAGGGCTTGAGTAGCCTCATTTCTTCTCTTTTACCAAGTACAAGTGCAACAGTATATCACTTCACTCCTGTGTTTTGCCTCATATCAAACTGATTTATAAAATTTTACACCAGCTCAGCCTATAATCGACCAACCAGGGCTCAGCATGTGTAATTAAATGTGTTTGGCTGTGGACTGAATCAGCCAGGGGGGTGCACTGCTGGACTGCTAGCATGTAGTCTGTTGTAGCTTTAGCCAAAAATGACTATTTATCTAAAGAGAAACTGTTTCCATCACTGATGAGTCCTGTGAAGTCAATATACCCAAATGTCATGGTTCTTTCAGTCATTTTGAAAATGTAGATGTTTGGGTTATTTGGACAAAATGGCACTGTGACAGTTCTATTTTGAGCTCTGACAGAACTGTGAATAATCTTACTGGGTGCTGG
>JAPTGZ010000016.1:19521499-19540412 GCA_029814645.1 Fowleria isostigma | reverse complement strand
TGGGCTAGGACCGCCACTGATTGTACAAGTGAGTTGTCTTTTTATTTTATTTTTGTTGTACGCGTGTATGATGTCGACAAACCATTCTATTCTATTAATGTCTTCGAAACAATTTTTTGCATTTCACAATTTTATCCCACGGATTTGACCCTGTGTGGGCCCAATGTTTGACATCCCTGGTGTAAATGGTTAAATGTGAAGTCGTACCCCCCATTATCACAATATTGAGGAGAAAACATAAGAAAACCATGACCACCAGGGGTCACTGTTCGGCCATATTTGATCCCGGCTCCTAATTGCTTAATGTAATTTCCCTTCGTTCGTGTGTATTCTCCTCCGTGGCTCCTCCGTGGGTCATGTTCGGGTCAGAGAAATATCACACCGCTTTTCCACTGCGTTGGGAGTGTACACTATAAAGGATGAAACCCCACAAGAACCATGTACACTTTGTGGATATCGGCTGTGTACATTAGCCGCTTCCAATGCTGCTGTGTACTAATGACACGAAGAAGAAGTTTCTCGCAGGGCGTGGTGGGATAGGAGTCTCCGCCGTGGAGGACTGAAACAGTGCCCCAGCTGGCTGCTGGCTAGTTGCAGAGAAGATGGCTGCAGAGGGGATTTTCAGGCCAGTGTCTGAAAACAGAGCGCCGTTTGTCATGTTCGGCGACGACTAGCCAACGTCTCGCCCCGGTTGTTGATCTGGTCGGTTCCGCTCGGGTTCGGAGAGGATAAAACAACATGGGGTCGCAGACTCTCCAGATCCTGAGGCAGGGGGTCTGGGCTTCAGTAACAGGCGGATGGTACTACGACCCCGATCAGAACACATTCGTCAACGCGTTACATCTGTACATCTGGCTGTTCCTGCTATGTTTCCCCTTCACTCTGTACATGGTGAGCTGTGTTTTTTTAACACCTTTATTCTCGGCTTTGTTTTGACTGTTGACAGCGCAAGTTCACAATTCAACTGTCCGTTAGGTTAGCAGTCAGGAGACCATCGGCCGGTCTCTGTCTATTATCTGGAGCGGAGACAATAACGTCAGTAAGAAACTAAACAAACGGCACCGAATGTGTGTGTGGGATCTGTAAAAAAACCCTCCGAAGCCTCCAGGTTAGCCGGTTTATGAGTGGAAAACCTTCTTTACATGTCTAAACCAGATAACACAGTCCTTTATTGTCTCCATTGAAGTGTACCCTCCTCCAACTACATCCAACCAGAATGCTCTTTTGTTTAAGGTTAAAGTCTGTTTATCCCAGCGATGCTGTTAAATCCGTCTGGATATTAGCAGTTGGTTACAGTGTGTCAAGCTGTAATAATCAGTGTATTCAATTCCCTTCCCCCTTTATCGTCTTGTTTTGCTCCTGTCGGTAGTGATTTGCGATATCACCAGTGTTCAGAAGCTACCAGCTGTGACTGGAAGAGCACAGCTGACAAGGATGGAACAGAGATCCGACAATGTTAACATCCCACAAACTGACTCCAGCATCTCCTCTGGGTTGTCCTTGTGTGTTTACGTATCAGTGGCGCATCTAGAACATTTAACGTGGGGTGGCATGAGGACGTGGAATCTCCATAAATGTATAAATGGAGTCAATGACACTTTTAAACTGTTAACTGAATTGTCATGTAATAGAGTAGACATTCACTTCATCTTTAGTCTTATCATAATTACAGATAAAATGATGTAAAGCTTGACAAATCTATTTATTTGGACATCACAAACAACATGAAGAAAAACAAAATAATTGTAGAAATCACAGCAATTGTGCAGAAGAGGTTAGAAGTCAAAAAGGCTAATATAAATGCCCCCCCCCCAAAAAAAAATAAATAAACAACGCATCAAAAAGAAAGAATAAAAATTCAATATAATTAAAACAATGATCATAAATAAATAAATAAAATAATATAAGATGTTAATTTTTTTTTCTTAAATTCGAGTCCTTTTCAGCTGCTTTTTAAATAAGGATAAAGAAAATGTTGATTGAAGTTCAGGATGTAGATGTGGTCCATGATATTTTAGAGAGTGCTGACTGACCATGCCTGGCAGTATGAAAGATAAAATTTACTAGAGTGTTGTGTAGGATAATTATGAATAACAGAAGATAACTTAAAAAAGGAAAGAAAAAAACTTCTGGAAAACTTTGGGAAGGACAGGAGTTAAAATAAACATATTTATACATGAAGACACAGGTCTGGGAAACATTCACATCAAAAACTGACAGATAGATGAATTTTTTTGAAGAGAGAAGCAGATGAGTCGTATCTCTGAGGAAAAACTGATAATTCTTAAAAATGTATTTTGGATTAGAAAAATGTTATTGAGATAAGTGGAACACTTAGCCCAAACAGTATTGCAATAGATAATATAAGGATAAATTAAGCCATAATAAAAAGTTAAGAAACATGACTAATTTATCAGTGAACGGACTGTGCTCTGCTGATCTAACCTTGTAACAAAGGGTTTTAGTGAAAACTTGTTATTTTATCGAAAAATGTTATATCACTGTAGGACCGACCTTGTTGTAGTTAATGATTCTGTATATACAGAAATATAAAAGATGGTTCGATACATTAATTCATGTGCAGTACATGATATAAAAACAAAATTAAAAGGCATTTTCTATGAAGTTATCTGTAAAATGTGACAAAAATGGTTATTTTTTTTGACATTTTGTGTTAAAAGCCCTACTTATTTACATAACATTTCATTTTTAGTAAACTTTTAATCATTTATTTTATCCTTTTTAAAATATTTTTCCTTGTTTAATTGTTATCTTGATTTTTTTGTATTTACATTTTTTATATCTCCCCATGGCCCTAAAATTATTTATTTCTGTAGTTTATTTTCATCTAAGATTTTGTTAATTTACTGACATTTTAAAATTCAGTCATATTTACCCTCACAGTATTCTCCTTCTTGCATTTTCTTCCTGTATTTATTTTGTCCAAGCCTATTTATTCCTTCATCTCTATTTTACATTTTGTGAGGCATAACTTTTCTTTTAAGTAAATCCTGCTGACTGGAGTGGCAAGGCTGTGTTTTAGGCCACCCTGGTTGATCCGCCCCTGTTTACGTTTCACAATGCTAGTAGCGTTCCCTTTACACTATCTAAATACATCTGCAGTACCAGTTATAAGTCACTTGTGCATGTCATTTACAGGCTGTTAGTCCATTAATTGGGGGAACTGTCTATTGTTTGGCTACAGAACAAGATGAAATGCAGCTAACTGTGTGCATTACAGTGCCCGTCTAACATGTATCCCCATAAATGTACTCAGGTCAAGAAATGTCTGTTTGGTAAGCATGCTAACTTCTATATTGAGAAGCTGATGTTTCAAATCGGTTTGTGGTTTCCTTTCTATTTCTGGAGTGGAAATACATCGGTCAGCTCTGTGGTTTATATTGAGCCACAGGTTTGAGTGGGGCTGGTGTTTGTAATAACTGCAAACAGATGCAGTACATATCTCAAGGACACCACAGACGCAGTCGCTGGAGCTCAGACACCTTGTGCTAAACACTCAGGTGTGTGCTTGGCAGCTTCCCGTTGATGAGACATTAAAATGATCATGGGATGCAGCCATATTCAAAACACTGACAGCATCCATAATAAATACATCACTCATGCATTTATTAATTCTCATGGATTCTTTGGGAGAGCTAACTTGATTGGTTGAAGTATACATGTTTTATTCATATTATCAGCTCAAACTCGAATATTTTTTCAGATATTGAACTACCTAACATATCAATTAAACAATTAATAATTACAATGTTTTCCTATTTAATGTAAAATCATTCACCTTTCCAGATGCTGAGAAAGTAGTGACTATATAGAAATATAAAGAGGGTGAACTCCCATATAAGTTCAAATAAATATAAACAAATATGAAGACCAAACAGCAGCAGCAAGTAGGCTATATCTAGATAATTTATTATTGCACTTTGGATAGAATGTATTATTATTATTATTATTGTTATTAGAAGTAGTAGTATGAGTAGTAGTAGAATAGTAGTCGTCTTCTTCTCTTATTACTATAATATTATATTATTATTATTATTATTATTATTGATATTGCAATAACTGAGTGTGCAATATTCATATTGCAAAGACGTGCAATAATTTATTTTCTTTCTTTTTTTCATTAACTTTCTGTTTTCCACACCATGGGGTACCAGAGTGGTTTTCTGTACCGCTCTAACATGATAGTTTTTCTGGTGTATAAACTGAAGTAATGCTACTGCTGCTGGTTGAATGTAAGTTTACGTGTATTAATGTTGAAAAGATGTGAATATTTTCACAGCACAACTTTGTCCAAGGCCTGAACACATATTTATAAATTTTGTTTTTATATGCAGTATTTACCAAACCAGCCAAACAATGGAATATAGTTGAGTTAAAGCTCTTATATGGTGGTACTCTGGTACTTTACTTATTATGAAATACATCCATGTCTTTTACACATTGTTACGTATATGTGAATAAAATGACAAAAATATTTGACTGTTTGTGTCTGAAGGTCTATGGTAACAGCACCACCAGGTTCTATCACAGAATTGTGTCATTGATTGTAGTAGTACAGTATTGTGTCTTAACTTATAAATAATTGAGTCAACATACAAACAACTGGATCATTTTAGGAAATTAGTATTTTTTTAGGTGAACGAGAACTATCTCAGCATTCTCATTATCGCAATGCTGTACACCCATATCGCAAGTTTTGCTAATATTGTGCTGCCCTATTATTATTATTATTATTATTATTATTATATTATTGTTGTTGTTGCTGTAGTAGGAAGGAAGTAAAAGTTCAACAACTAGATGGTCACTTTGTAGAGTATTTACCTTCGGTGCTGTTAATTCAATCAAACATTCTATCTTGTATTGTTAAAAAAAAAAAAAAAATCCATGCTCTGCTACTTTTATGGTCTGTTCCAAAGTTGAATGGATTTGTCCTTGGTCCATGCCTTATCGTTCCACTGAAAACTGGTTGGTGATATTACCTAAAAACAAATCAACAAACACACAGCCATGGGTGGAAACCTTACCTCCAGAGGCAGAGCTAATATTTCTAAATTAACATTGCAGAAGTACATTTAAATCCCAGATTGTCCTTTGAGATAAATAAAGTTCAAAACAAAATATAATGGCAGGGGGTAAAAGGTGCACTAGAGTATAGGTTTGAAAGCAATTAAAAGATTATCTTGGTCTCTAATGAGTATAAATTAAAGCACTCTCCGGCTACCTGTCCAATATCAGGTACCTACAGAAGGTTAAATGCATTGTGTTTCTCTGTATTCCTAGGCACTGCCACCAACCATGGTGATTGTGGGAATCTACTGTGGTGTGATTGCTGCCATGTTTCTGCTGCTGAAGACGGTGAATTATCGCCTCCACCATGCCTTGGATGAGGGGGAGGTGGTGGAGAAGGCTAAGGAGAGTCAGGGCAACAGAGGTGGCACAGAGGGCACTAATGATGGTGGTGTCACCCGTCGAGAGGACAGCAACGGCCCAGGGTGAGTGAGAGCCCACATAGACCACTGATGGATCTGAGATCAGGAGATGCTCCAGAAAAGACAACTGCCAATCAGCACTAGTGAGCCGGTCATATGACCAAACAGCTAAAGACTTGTGTAAACTGTTGTGCATCAGGCAGACAACATCATCTGTCCTTATCAGTAGTGCTGAAGTGTCACATGGAGCATATTTACAGAGTGAGTTTGGTTATTTAGGGTGATGTAATCTGGAGACTGTTGGTGCTGTGGTCAAAGTGCTGATGAAAGTAGCACTTATTTTTGCAGTGTTGACCTTTTTGGAGGAAGGGTATCAGTAGCAACAGAGGTTTTAGTTCAGACGAGTACATGATACACACCAAACAAAATAAAGTATAAAGAAAAAATATGGTTCATTATATCTTTTTTACATCACCTTCATTGTAGATCTGATGTAGGGCATCGGATATATTTAAATGCCTAAAATTTCAGCTTCCAAATAGACCTATGGGGATGTCTGATCACAGACAAATGCACTAAAGGGATAGGCTATTTAATTGAATTATGTGTGGTACGCTCATGAGAAGTAATCTGTATTTTATTTGAACAACTTGTCATTCATCTTTTGGATTTTAAGTCGAGCTTCAGAAAGGGAACATTGTTTTGTTTTTTTACAGATTCTATTTCCCATGCCTGGGAGAGGCAAGCAGGTTATACAGGCTTACATATAAGCTGTATAACCTGTTGTAATGAAATGTTTGACCACTGCAGCTGTATTTCTTGGCATCTTGGAAACCCACAGGGCTGCTTGAGTGAAGGTTGAGCACATTCAGTGCAGGACACAGAAATAACAGAATCAGTCAGGCAATCAGTCATATAGGATGGCTTGTACTGAAAGGTGTGTCACTGAGCATTGATTTTAAAGGGCACTACTTGCATTATTATTTGTTTTTTGACACTATAAGACAACTTTATTGATGTCAGGCTTATTGTACTTAAATTTGCTGTTAATTACTATCATTAAGTTTTTATTTCTTCTTAGTTTGTAAATCTGCCACTTTGCAGTTGTGTTCTATCTTATTCAGCACATTGTCGTAGTATGGTGGTATATGTGTGTTTTTGTCAATGTGCAGACACATCAATATAAAGTCAGAAGTACAAGGTAAATCCTGATGAGTCATCTTCCCATACACATGAGCAGTCTGACCAGATTCTTTTTGTGTAGCTAAGTGCCATACTTAAATTGAAATCCTGCTTTTTCCCATCAAACTGCTATTACTCTTAATGTGTAAATACAATGGGTAAAACAAGCTACATAAAACCTATTATTAATGGTGAGTACACTGGAAGTGAAGTATGTGGTAATTAATGCATTAATTAGACTAATTAATGGCCTCATTAACATGAAGGGTCAGCTAAAAATAAATTACACTTGAAAAATGCAATGTCATCAGTAACCACGAATGACGCACTGTAAACTGAATCACATTACAAAACGACATTATCCCGTCTGTGAATGCCAGCCTCCTGTTTCTGTAGAGTTTAGGGTCTGGTTCTGGAGGAACAAAAGCCAGTGAGGTTCTGGCGTTTTACTGCCCATGACTTGAAGAAGTGACTCATATTCACATTCCACTGAGAGTGCTTAGCAGGACCCTGAGAGAGGGGAAAGGCAACACGAAGAATGAGTGCTCCAACCACAGGAGCCGTTTCAGTCAGAGCTTTGCCCACACATCTGGAGAGACATTCCAGGTTGTTTGAATTTACAGTAAAGCAGACAAGCCAAGCTGAAATTGATTAAGTTTTTTTTGTTTGTTTTGTTTGTATGTCCGCCTCAGTGAGTGTCCACTCTATTTTTTCTTCTTTCATCCATTCTATACTGTACTTCATTACGTGGTATGTTTGTTTTTTGCAGTTTGACCTGTTATGAAAAATCTTTGGCATATGGAAATGATTTATAGACAATCTCTGGCAAGCTGTTTGTTTTGACATACCAACTAGTTAAACAAGCACGTCCGGGCTAAATATAGGCCTGCAGAAAATCTACATGGATGTTTTCATCTGTTTTGCTCTTTCAGTTGAGGTTCAGAAGCCATAGAAAAGATGCATAATACAGGACTGTTTAGCAAAGTTATGTCATATATTTCCCCTTAAAGGAGGGAAAAACAGATAAATGCCATGTAACAGAACTTAGCTACAATATAAATGACCTGTCCATGACAAATGATACATATTACTGTGCACTATACATGCACTGGTAGAAATATAAGTAGAAAAATATATGAGTATGTGTCTGTACAGGGATCCCGGAGGGGGTATTGAGATGGCAGACTTCATCAGGCAAGAAACCCCACCAGTGGACTGCAGTTCAAGGAACTCCTACATCGGCATGGAGTCTAACCAGCAGGTAATGGAAGCATAAATCAGCATTCTGTGGACTCGTTGGGCTAACTACACAACATCCACCTCCATACTTTGAAGACAGAATGAGCAAACAGTCAGCATTTGGAGGTGGCATACATATCCCAGTGAGGTAGTTGCATATCCTGAGGTGATTGTCATAGAGAGTATGGTGTGCAACACAACAAAATAAACAAGAACATAATGTGAGACTACTTTTTTCTGTTGTATATTGTCATATTACACTTTGCCATTTAAAAGTTGATGAGCATATTAACTAACAGCCTGTTTAATCTGAAAAGAATAAGTAAACTTATATCAGAGTCAGGTATGCACAGTAATCATAAGTTATACTTTTATTATACCAGTCCACTGTTTTCCGTGCCTTTTATGTAAATTTTTGCATTATAGTAGTTTTGTACAATCAGACATACAGTTTATTTGGAAAATTGTTTTAGTTACACAGGGGATAAATTGACAGTAATCTGCATGTTACTGGATATTTAAATATCCCACTAAAAAGAAAGTATAATTTCCTAAGACCTGACAGTTAACTTCTAAACGTCTCTTTTGCTTACTGCTTACCGAGTTTGAGTTTTAACTGTGTCTGGACTTGCAGACGGATCTGTACAAGTGTGTTGGAGAGAGTGTTTTCATTAGGCATGATCCTCACATAGCTCTCTGTTGGCAGATCTCTCCTTTAGTATTCAAAGTTATTTAGCTGTTTTATTCTATGAGATATATTTAACCTCTGAATCCCCATGAGTACAGTGTTCTGTGTCTTTGTACTGCGTGCCCTTGAGTTGTTAATCAGCCGGCGTGTTCAGCTCAGTTGCTGTATACTGGGTGGGGGAAGACGCCAAAACTTTTCTCTTTGACAGTGAAGAGGCACCAGCTGTTTGTAGTACTCAAACAGAATTTTCCTTGGATATTTTATTCTGTTAGATCACACTCCTTGTCGGTTTGCCTTCATGAACATTTTGCTCAAAAATATATCTTTTGATAATCCAAACAACTCAGATAAAAGGTTTGACTTTTGACATTTTATTCAATTTTCAGATTGCATCCACCCATGGAAGAGCAACAGTAGCCAAAGGTAAATAAATCATCCTCCAAATTATTCCTTCCTTCCTCAGGTTTTAGTGAAAATAATTGATAATAGGAGATAGGAGTCTTCTATTCCACAGTGCGACCTGGTGGGCCATTTTCTTTGACTTTATTTTATTATTTTTTTAAATACCACATCCCTGACCATGGTTACCCCTGCCACCCAGGAGGTATGGTCTAACTCAGCATATTTGTGACTTTCCAGACACATAAGATCAGGAAGCTTTAAACAGACTCTGCTGAGCCTGAAAAAACAATACACTTTTCAGTCAATCTCCAGGAGATTATATTGAAATACTGATAAGACAATAAATGAACTTTGTGTTGACTTTTGAACTAAGGCTGCTGCACTGTTTGAATAATTCAGGCTGTGTGATGCTATCCTAATTAGCTGGCAGTTTGTGATGACAGGAAATGGTCTGAAGTGGGACAACAGCTCTGCTGGGGTTTTAGCTTTTTAATCTTCTTCCTTTCTCCACCTCCATACACTCCAACTGTCCATCACTGTACTTGAGAAACACTGACTACACAGTTCATTCTAAATAAGTACATCGTTGTTTAAAGCTGACTGAAATCTCGTGTAAGACAACTCCACAATCTTTCCGAACAGCTCAGCACTGCATTTGACAGTGGAAACTGTCTATACAAATGCTGTATGAACAAAGTAGTCCAATCATAGATCTCTGTATGGGTCTTTTTTATACCTGAGACTAGTATTGTTTGCATCATGCAGTAATGGTGGGAAAAAGAGTAAACTTCTCACAGTAAAAAAAAAAAAAACAGACACTTATATCAAGATGCCACAGCAGAATCTGGTATTCCTCTGCTATCCCTTGTGTCTTCTTCCCTGACACTGATAAACAATCATGTTGCTAGTGATGGAAAGAAAAAAATGAATCACCACAGGTAAAACAACTCTGGATGAATGGGCCTTTGTTAGGTGGATTGATAATGTTCAGTCATCTGTGAGCCCTCGAGTTGACCCTTGGTGAGGAGAAAAGACAGAGGAATTGTTAACAAAACTGGGAAAGGACAGTTTAAAAATATTCAAACTAATTTTAAAAATAGATTGAACCTTATGTTTAATAAACTGCATGGGAAGGATGGGAGACAGCAGTTTTGTGAATGCTGTGTTGATGTCATACCATTTTAACCTTAACCACCAGCAGCTGAGAGGGGATTAGACCTCAGCATGTGTAACTGATATAAGCTGGTTCCACTCCTGTTTAGCTGTACAAGTTATGTATATAAATTGCTCACTTATAGGGTTTTGCAGAAAAAGACAGGAGTATGTGTGTCTTTATTCTCAGTAGGCCCAGTTATGTGTAGGGGCTCAGACTCATTGGTTGTGTAGGTATTAATAATTGATTAAACCATCCGTCATACCTTAATTGCCTTTCTATCTTTGCAGGAGATGCTGGAAAGACGACAGATGATATTAGTTTGACTCTTGTTGAGAGCTGCAGCCATGATCATGGTAAACATGCTTTGCAGTAAATAAAAAGCCAGGTTTTGTTCCTTGCTGTGCCATTTGAACAGCCTTTTTAATGCTTATTCTTTTATGCTCAGATCTGTTGTCAGACACAAAGATGTACTGCCTTGTTCCCAACGACTCCTTCGCCTCCCTGCAGCCCTCAACCTCCTTGTGTCCTTCAGAAGTGTCCAGGGAGCCTGCTGATCTCTGTAACTCTGCTGCTTATCACTTCAGCCTGTCACATTCCTCCTGTGACACCGAAGGGGCTTCTCATCCATCCATGCAATGTCAGACTTTTAGGAAGGAGATTCGATCACGGGGCCTGCCTCGAACTTCTAGCTCAGCAGGTTCTGCTTTCCCTGACCCATGTCTGCCAGATTTCGGTCTGTACCCTCCACCGCGGAGAGGTGGCCTTGACCCTGTATGTGAGCTTGAGACTGCCAGACCGCACAGAGCAGGGGTATGTGACAGAGAAGGAACCGGGAGACTTTACCAGCAGGAGCAGGCTGTGGCTTCAACCTCGGGAATAGATTGTTATAGGCACAAAGAATCCCGCAGAGTGGCTCGCTCAGTCTCCAGGGAGGCAGGGGAGGGTAGTTCAGGCCTGTATCAGGTGGAAGTGGGTGGTGGTGGAAAAGGCTCTGGTGGAGGAGGGAAGTCCCAGAGAGGGGAGCGTAGTGCTGATAGCCTACGGAGTCTAAGTACTCGCAGCAGTGGCTCCACTGAGAGCTACTGCAGTGGCACTGACAGGGACACCAACAGCACCGTCAGCAGCTTCCACTCTGAACAGACTAGCTCAACACATGTGGAGAGCCTACTTTCTCTTTCAGGGGATGAGCGTGTACGGGACAGAGGAGATGCAGTCCCTGTCCCGGCAGACGGTAGGACTTGTAGCCTTGGTAATATTAGCTCACGAGGTCTCAGTACGCTACCTTCCAGGGAGGCCAATAAAAACCCTCACGCTAATGAACTGACTGCTAAACAGCCTGCAGAAATACCATCCTCTGCAACCCAAGAGCTTGTGGACCCTGGCACGTGTCAGGAGGAGCCTGGAATCAGGACCAGTGCAGATGGCTCCACTGAAGTGGCTGCTGCAGAGCAGGAGCAGGGGCAGGTGAAGGACAACAGTCAACCAAAGTCAGCAAACCTTGTTCAAAGGACTTCTTCTCTGTCAACGGGGCGCAGTGGGCGCCGGAGGAATGGCAAAAAGAGGGCCAGCAGCTTTGATGCTAGTCGTCACCGGGACTACATTTCATTGCGAGGCATGGCCAAGCCTTGCAGTGCTGTGTTTACTGGGGGTGGAGAGGAAGACTCCAGTGATCAGAGTGAACTCAGCTGCGCCTCCAGTCTCCACTCCACCCACCACCTAAGCACAGATAGCTCCTCCAGTACCACCTCTCGTTCCTGCCACTCACCAGAAGGCCGCTATAGGGCTCTGAAAGCCAAGCACACTGCAGCAAATGCAGCCTCCTCCTCCTCCACAGGCAAAACTGCTACAGGATCAGAGGCAGGAGTGATAAGTGGTGGGAAAAGACGCAGTTCTCGCCGAACCCCTAGCACAGGCAGCGCCAAAACACATGCCAGGGTGTTGAGTTTGGACAGTGGTACGGCTGCCTGCCTTAATGATCCCAGCCGCTTGGGAGCTCCAGCCGGGCCTCGGCCCCTTACCACCTCCAAGTCTGACCTGGAAGCCAAAGAGGGGGAAGTTCTGGATGCGGCATCCCTGCTGGGTCGGGCCTCCCAGCTGGAGTCAGTGACCCGCTCCAGGAACAGTTTGCCCAACCAGGCAGCTTTCGCTGAGCCTCAGGATGCTACTGCTGCTTCCCTGCGGGGTATGTACCACACATGGTGCTCTAATATACTGTACACTTTGCATTATGTCTGATTTGCTACTTTGGTTTGATAACAAGTGTAGTGACTGAAATGCATCACAAAAACTATCATGTTTGATCCTGTCCATACATGTAAAAGAATTAAATTGCTGTTGGTTTGATTAAAAAATATGAGATGAGATGAGACTGAGGTTGTTTAGGTACATGTGAGATTTGCTTCATTATTGCATGTGTGTGTGGCTGCATAACAGACGTCTGCCTTACTCAGTGTAACCATGGTGAGTTTCCATGGAGTGACAGTCCTGACCCAAGCATAGTGTTCTCTGTGTAAATCACTATTAGCATGATGGCACAGTGTGTGCTTTGTGCTGAGGTTAGACAAACAGCAGCTCCCTTATTAGTGTCATACAGAGCCTAGTGGTAACCCCTCCCGAGACATTCTTAAAAATTACTAGATAATTTGTAGTATTTTCTCTGACTTTCTGTCTTTGGGTCCTATCATGTATTGTGGATATTTTTGTGATGGCGGACTTAATAAGCTAATATCAACCTCTTTGGACGTGGAGTATCAGACAAAGGAAACGTCCTGATATACCAATTCTTGTTTGAAACATTTCATGGTACTCTGAAGTGCATTTGATTCTGTAGTTACTGGAAAAACCTGAATGCTGTCCCTCAATCAACCTCAAAAGTAAATAATAAGCAGTAAACGTCCTGTTACAAAATTAATCCGTTGTCTGTCAAATAGACTTGAGGCATTTTCCACCACAGTTGTACTTGTTCAAACATGCTCATGCTCAAACATGTTCATGATCAGTGACTAATTGAAGCAGATATTAGGTGGTGTTGGTTAACTAATTGTTTTTTGTTTTTTTTTAAGCATGTCACAGAGGAAACATTTCTTATTTTAACACAAAAACTCACACTGTACCTCAACAGGAGACACATTTTACTTTCCCTCATGTTTCCCAGTGGTATCACTGACAGTGACTTTGGGAATTATAGTAGAAAGTGTCGTTATTATGTAATCTGCGTGTGAACCTGCTGTTGTACGGGCTTTCTCTGAATGCTATCAAAACTGCAACAGGGTTTTTGGTTTTGTACTGAAACTATTGTTTTATTGTGGGTGCTGTTATTAATGGTCTCTCAGATGGTTGAGTGAAAGTAAGGGGAAAAGGGTGATTTTCTTGCTGTCTTTTTAAACTTGTGACGGAAGACAAACATACTTTTATTGATACACGTCCTGCTGACCCCCACAAGCGCAAAATGGGGCCCCGTTGACTCTGACCGGTCAATCATGTGTCTCACCACAACAGCCCCAGGGAGTGAGGAGACTGTCATATTTCGCCGTGAGCGTAGCACGTTTCGTCGGCAGGCAGTACGGCGGCGTCACAACGCAGGAAGTAACCCCACACCGCCCACCTCTCTCATTGGATCCCCTCTCAGGTACGCCGTGCATGGAGCAGAGAACCGTTTCTGTGCGTCTACATGTGTTGCCTGGTATGAGCATGTTACTAGGTGGCGACCTTTCCTATCCCTCATCTTCAGTTACTCTGCCTTCTCACTGCTGACATCAATTTGCACCTTTTTCTGTGCATGCTGGGACATTGCAAGACATGATCTCTCCATTGGATGGGTATCTTCACTCTGCATGTGCTGTCTTTGGCTCTCCTTTTCTCAAGACTTCACCCTCCTCATCTTGTCATCACACCCTCTGACCATTTTGACTTACAACCTAAAGGCACAAGGGCTGACTAATCTTTTTGGCTGACATCTCCTCTCCTCTCAGAACTGCGCATGATTCGCTCAATAATACAGACATCTCGCTGTATCACATTGATCTGCCCTTTTGAACGACCTTTCTAAGCCAAGAGATGAAGATGATATTGATCACCTTAAAAATCAAAGGATCAAGTATGTTGTTTTAGCCCAGAGGAATACACTTTTTGTAGTTTGTAGTTTTCAGAGTTCTTTGTAGCTCATTCATAAAATTTTAAATGCAGTAGTTGCTTTTAAAGTCATCCTTATATTTAACATTTTTCTAATTTATTCAGTTATGTTTTCTCTTGTATGTAGTTACTCTAATTACTACCCTATTACAACACTTTCCTTTAAAGTTCATGTAGCCATGGTCTTGTGCTGTGGATGGGCTGTAACAGCTGTTCACCTCTAAACAAGGCTTTACTTTTTACCGAATCTGTCTAGCAAGGTCACATTTCCAAATGCTGAGCCTTGAAAAACATTAAGGAAGGAAAACAAGCGTGAAGCCTGTCAAGGGTCAATAACTTGCAAAATGCAAAACCTCATCTCCCATGTTGCCCTGTCCATTCACTGCTTCACTCCAGATAATTTTTAACTTTCAAAGGGGTGTATCAGAAGCCCTTTCTTTCTAAGAACATTACACATTATATGTTTTTTTTTTTTTTTAAATATTATTGAGTTAACCTACATACATGTATAAAAAAAAAGGATCTTTTTATTAGTATATTATTCATTTATCAGTGATGTAGTTTGTGGAACCCTTTAAAGTCAGATGGGAGTTTATTTTTTTACTCTTGTATAGAAAACTCTTTAGCTGTGCCGTCTGTAATAATTTTCACTTGTATGGTGCTACTTAACACTTGTGTCATCAACACTAACATCTTGCAGTCAAACTGCAAAAAGATAGCTATCTGATAAAGACTGGTGTGAGACAGTTGACTCACACTGTGGGTACATTTTTGTCTCTGACTCAGAAATATCATGTGAAGCCCCTAGGCTCCACTCCAGGTACAGTAACAGCGGTTTTTGCAATGTGCTAATGATTACCCGAGCCGATACAAAAAAATATATAAATATTTATGATTGTAAATATTCATGAAATTTTAATTTACTAAAATGAAATACAATTCCAAGACATTAATTAAACGATAAATTTAGTGTCAGAAAGAACATAGCATTTACCTAAGATTTCAAGGTCATACATTCCCCACACTGGCAACAAAAGTGTGCGTCCCATCACCTGAGATCCCTCTGTCATGAAGCTGTGGTTCTCATACTCCTCCTCTGTGATGTGTATCAACGACACTCCCCTGGCCCACACCACTTCTCATTTCCTCCCCTTCTCCCTTCTCCTCCAACAGTCTTCAGGAGGCTCTCAGCCAGGCCTCCCAGCCTTCAGCTTCCCAGGTGAAAAGTCAGCCATCAAGAACCCCATCCCAGGTGACCGTGCTGAGCGCAAGCACCTCCCTGCTGGCCAGGAATGGAAGTACACACCTGGAGGGTTCTCAGGACAAGGCCTCCACTGTTGGCACTACCAGCTTGCAGGATGACTTTGGTAGGGAGAACATATCGGAGAGCTGCGCTGCTGTGAAAAACACTGTTGGATTGGTAGTTTGTGGGCGAGTGGATCCGTCAGAGAGTTTTAACGTTTTTGGTTATGTTTGTCTTGTTCTGATTTTGTATGTTCGGTTTAGAAGTTTTGCTGCAGTGGCTTTGATTGTTTGGAATGAGGCTGGTCAGGGTTATGACTGTTGCAGTCAGTGGAGTAGTATAATCCACGGGCAGTGAACTGTCACAATCAGTTAAAGACAAGCTTAATTATCCATGCTCCATTTATCTCTGTCAGTAATATTGCGTCTGTTGCCAATACTTGCCCTTGCGTGGATATGCGTGGTACCCTTTGGTCACAGCATCTTACATTCTTCTTCCCACTGGCTGAGAGGAAGGACAACGTTGTATTTTGCTGTAAGGAAATGTACAAACATCATGCACATGAGGCTTTGTAAGACCTGTTTTTGCACCCTTCCTCTGGACATGTGGTAAATGGATTACTACTCCTACTCATAGTATGACCTACCACAGATTGCTGTTATGAAAAACTCTGTTATGCAGGTGCGCTTTTCTGTGTGTCTAATGTCAAAGTGCTAGTAATTCTTGTCTTTATCTGTGATACCGATTTCACTGCTGTGATTCTGTGGTGTTCTGAGAACACAGGGGAAAAGCATGGGTTTACAGAACAACTGAGCTCAGCTGCATAAACCATCTTAAGAAAATATTTACCTTTAGTGGAACATTATGCACAAAGAAATCTTGCATCTTATCTTTCTAAAATATATGTACATGGTGGTTTATCTCCGTGTGCATTGGAGCTCTTTTTTTACTTTTAGCCCATTTTCTTTGTATATACATCAGAATTATAAGCCTGTATTTTTGTCATTTTCAAGCAGGTGGAACATGTTGAGGCATGAAAACCACAACATTTCCATTTCTTTCCTGCTTATCTTGCCCAGCATTTTTTCCACACGTAATAACCAAAATACTAGAAACAAAAACAACAAGAAGAGCTTGGTTTGCTATCAAGGGTTCATTAATTTGAGGAGGAACAGTGTTACCATGGCAACCTTCCTGTACTTTCACTGCGAGACTGTTTTATTTCACTTTAGGAATCTCTTTCTTGCAAAATCCAATTATTTAGGTACATTTTTCTGCAAGTTCTCTGGAGTTCTGTTCAACTACATGCTTATGTCACTTGAATTATTCTTGTAAACTCTCAAGCAATATCTGTGACATTTTTAGTGTAGGTGAAAATTTGTGGACATCATTAAAAGCAATATTTTTCCTGGCTTACAGACATCTCCCAGGATAAACTATGGTAAAAGTCAACCAGAATACAATTTGAATGATCTGACTGGTTTTCAAGACAGGCAGGAAATGACTGACTTTCTTATAGGCTCTTTGGGAGGAGGCACATCCACTTAATAATCCCATTAGCTCAAATGAACGCAGCATTATTCCCAAAGCCATCTAATTCCCCCATGTAAACACGTTTTTTAATGAAATTATTCCCGAAGACTTAGTCAAGCTTTTCCTTTGTGGACTTGCTGAGTTTTTCTCTTTCCCCTCTTGTACTTTTCAGGGAAGATCACTCCCTCCTTATATGAGGCTGGTGGGTGTGACATGTCCCTGGTCAATTTTGAACCTGCAACCAGACGAGCTTCAAATAATGTATGGTAAGTGTCGAGCTGATATAATTTGGGCAATAGCCAAATGTCAAAATGCCATAGAGGAATACTTGGCTCAAAATCTTACCATTCAGAATAGATTTTAGAATTACTGTTTATAAAAAAATCTTGCTAAGTTAACTCTGATTGTAACAATAAGTGTACATTTTCCCCCTTTCCACTTGTGCATTGATTATGATTTATATTTGATTCGTATTTTGTGGTGTTTTGCAGATCATTTTTCCTATGAGTCGGTTAACAGTTTTTGTCACGTATTATCTTGGCTAGAAAAAGATTCTTAATAACACAAACAAAACATAACCATGAAACCATACAGCACAAAAGCACAACAAATATAGTTTCAGGCCACGGGAAATGAATCATGGTTTAATACAGTAAGTGCAGCAGATGCTTTTCTCTCATCAGTGCTCTCATTTTGTCTAATGCCCTGCAGGGACACTGACTCCCACCTCTCCAGTTCTACCTCAGTTCGCTTCTACCCTCATGACCTGGTGAGTACCGAAATGCTGAGCTGTGTGTGTGTGTGTATGTGTATGTGTGTGTGTGTGAGGGAGCACTATGTATACAAAAAAGACAGAAGATATGGAATGTAGAGCAATACAAAAGAATGTTTCTGTAATTAATTTTTCTTTTTTTAGTGCCGTGTAGACAGTTTTATGTGTACTATTTTTTACTATATATTTAAATGCTATGCTAAATATTTTATCTATTTTATTTTTCTTGTCCAGTGTTTGAATCAGTACAAATATTTCTGGTTGACTCTTTAACCAGTTTTTAAAATTCTTTATTTGATCTGAAATCCTTTCACAACATGGCATCTGCAGACTTATCTAATACACTTGTTTTATCTCAGAAGAAAAATGCATTTGATCTTCTGTTGCTGGTTTTTAACCATTTTTTTGCTCAGAATCCAGATGGCAGGGAGTGGGTGGGGTGGTGCTTGTCCAGTCTTTAGTTTGTTCAACAGCAAATATAAACACTTTTACTTGTATTTCAAGTGAAAATTGCATGCATATCAATTTCTTATTTGGTTTTAAAATTTAGGATGAGTTCTGTATTTCACTCCATATTTGTCATGTTTATGTTATTCATTGATATACCGGTATATGTATACACTTAAGCCCCAAATTATTCATAGTCCTGTAAAATACAAGGAATTTCTCCTTCTTATTTTTTTTAAGTTACAGATTAGTATTTCAACTCAGATTGAACATAAATAGGACATGCATGAACATCTATTACACTGTGAAAGTGTTTATTTAAACATTGAACAAATATCACCAAAAATTACTCATACCCCAGTGATACCAAGACAAATAGCCGTAGGATGTTTAAATAAACTCCTTTAACAATGTGACTTTCCTTAAATGAATTGGTCAAAGCTCCAGACTTTCATCCATTTCCTATCTATGTCAAATTTGAGTTGAAATACTAATCTGTAACTTAGAAAATTAAAAAGAAATCCTTGTACATTTGACAGGAATATGGATCATTTTGGGCTTAAGTATATATATATATATATATATACATTATATTACATTTTATATGTGTGTGTGTGTGTATATATTTGTATCTGCATTTTTGTTTGTATCTTTTTTCCTGTTTGTGATA
>JAPTGZ010000016.1:19489260-19499485 GCA_029814645.1 Fowleria isostigma | reverse complement strand
TATTAGACCACCCTATGTTTTCTTCAATTTCTTGTTCATTTTAATGCCTGGTACAACTGAAGGTACATTTGTTTGGATAAATATAATGATAACAACAAAAAATAGCTCATAAGAGTTTTAATTTCAGACCTGATGTCTATACATTTTCCATGGTTTTCTTGATAATAATCAAAATCACATAAGTTCTTACATCAATATCTATGGCAATGTGCTGACAAAAACAGCGCTTTTTAGGCATTCTATGTTTTCTGTCTGTTTTAGTCACATGATACACACAGAAGTTAGTGCGTGATTGCATAACCATTATTTTTGATGACATTTGATGGTCTAATAATTTTTCCATGACTATATATAAAGATTCCTAAGCTATTTTAAATGTAAAGTGCTGTACAAATAAAATTTATTATTATTATTTTTTATTATATTATTTTAATTTTCTTTTACAGTAATAAAAATCCACTTTTTTTTTCTAAATCACTATGTTGATTATACCCCCGTGATGTCTGCATTGGAAAAAATGGCATTAACAATAAAATATAAGGAATTTATGAGTTCCCATTCTTGTTTAGTTAAATTAAATATGATTCATCTTTGTATTCTTTATAGTTCCCCCACACACAGACACACTCTTTGACCTCTTGTGCTGTAAATTCAATTTAAACATTGTATCTGTGTCCTATTTTTTTTTGTCCTATACCACCCTAATGTGACCTACATTACATTTGATGCTCCCACTCACAAAGCCTGTGTTGCCCTCTGCAGGTGATTCACCGGTGGGTGCCTTGTAGTCGTGACCCAGCCAATCGCTCCCATATCGACAAGACCATCCTGCTGGTACAGGTGGATGATAAGCTAGTGCCCGTTATTGAGACTGGGGTCATTGAGTTGGGTGCAGAGGTCTGAAACAAGCAAGCACATCACGCATTTGTGCGAAGACGAAGCCAGACCTCCCTGGCTTTCAGCAGGACAAAACGCCTGCAGACAAATAGGAAACGGGAGCTCTCCCCCCTCCCCACTTCCTTATTGCTGAGGGGGAAAGGAAGCCAGGGAAAAGTGCAAGCAGAGGCAGAGTATACATTCATTCAACATCCTTTACTGCATTGGCATATGTTCACAGTATCTGCCTTGCTTTGCATCACAGAAATGCTGCATGACAGTAAACAACTCTTAAGTTAGTTCATGCTACTGGTAATTAATTTCTATGCATTTCATTGATGATTTTTGTGGCAAATCTGACAGAACTGAGTGTAAAGAATGTGTGTCATCTTTTGTGTCTTGTTTGTCTTTAAATAATTTGCCAAATAAGCCTGGTATTAAGTATCTGCCATGGTTTCATTCACATGAGAGCTTTTTTTTTTTTTTTTTATTTGCTGCCAAGACGACAGAGAACATTGAGGCACGGATCAGACCAGACTGATAACAGAGACTTTATGTTCCTGTGCTCAACACACTCCTCTGTTTCATTGTTGTCATTCCCTTTGGATTAGTTTAAAATTCGCAAGATTATTTTGCGCAAAGAAAAAACAACTTGCACTATTAATTTAGTTTTTTCTTTTTATTTACAGTGATGCACTACAATCTTTAGAGAATATCACATTTTATTTATTACAGACTCTGAATGGCCATGGTTATCGATGCCTTGGGAATGAAAAAAATGCAATCATTTGTTTTCAGCCATTTTTATTTTACTATTTTGTGTTTGATAAACTTGAAAATAACTTTTTACTGTATATGTCTATATCTATATCTATAAATATATATATATTAAAATATATATATATATAATGTCATTGTATAAAAAATTTTGTTTTGGATATTTATTACTGTGAACATGGTATTTACACTTTGTTACATCTTTTTTTTTTTTTTTTTTTCATTTTGAGACAAAGGTTAATGTATTAAGGACCATTGGTTGAAAACAAGATGCCGAATTTTTGATGGGACTGTTTCACTATTTAACTTAATTCTTTTCTAAATGGAGAAATAAAAGTTTGATTTATTGCTTACATCTTTAACAGGCCTCCTCTGATTGAAGCATAATATCCACACACAAGAGTTCAGGTCAAGCCATCGTTCAGTCGGTCAGTGTTTTACTTCAAGTTTATGTTTTGATAAGTGGACGCTGAGTCGCGGACAGAGGCAGCGTCAGTGAAAACACACAACTCTGCACAAAAGACAATGTTTAAACCGAAGCTTGTGATGAGCAGGTGCTTCTCAGATGTTGGAGTTTATGACTGACCTATATCATCATTTATTATACTTTATGGTGGTGGAATATGTTTTTTTTTACTTTATCACTTTTTTAAATTTATAAAATTCACACATTCTGGTACATATTTCCCTGCTTTTTAAAAAATGTAAAATGTAGTGTTCAGTCATTTTTCTTCCCATTAGTAGTGTTACACATCACTCAGTTACTGTTTTTGATCCATTGCTTAAACATTAACTACACATTTTGAAAAATAACATTAAATCTCTATTTAAGATATTTATATATATGACATAAATTAATGCATATTTAAGGTGAGACACTACAGGTGAACAGGTTAAATTCTTAAAATAATAGATATCACCATGAAACTTCCTCAGGTAATTACTTACACAAGTATAAAAAAAGTATTACAAGTTTTTTTTTTTAATTTGTATGTTTAATTATGCAAATTAGGCATTATCTCATTAAATACGCATGACTTTGCATATATTTTTGGTAGATAGATATGAACATATGATAAAGGCAGGTGCAAAATTCTTTTATTTTGTTTACACACAAGATGGGAAAAAAAATTAAGAGGGATTTCAGGATTCCTGCTTTCATTACTAAGTAAATCACAATATACTGTCCATAACCTTAAAAAAATTATTTTTTGCCTTTTTTAAATTTTATTTTATTAAAATGTCACATAAAATAGGCCAGGAATGATTTATTAACAAATCCCTCTGTAAATATTGTTGGAATACTGCTAAATCTATAACTGGACAGTTGATGTTTTTACTGGAGAATGAAATAAACTCATTTGGAGAAAAAGGCAATTAAAGATTTACTCAGGATGATTGCATATATTTTTGTGGGAAACAATTATTTAAAACAGAATAAATGCTCAGGCCATTAGTAGTAATAATATAGAATATTTAAACCTCGTGAAAATTGATTATTTAATAACATGGCAGGCACATAAGGCCTACAACTGCAGTAACATGTCGTGTTGTAATGCTAACTTCTTGGTAAATTCAGGAAAAACATACTGCTGCAACTGTAATAAAATAAACATCTGAATGTATATTTTCTAAGTTTTCATTATAGCAGCTTAAAGGAACACATATTGAAGGAGTTAACTAGCAAAAAATCTAAAAATTGACTACTGCATGAAAAATTGATGATTTTGCCTGCCATGTCTCGCCTTAAATAGAGAAAGGGAAATAAAGTGAAATCATAAAGTGTCACCTGAAACCTTGTTCGTAAATCTGTAAGTGCATGGTTCCTGAATTTGACATGGCGTAATAGATTTTTCAGTTCTCTAATCATTTTACACATTCTGCAGTGTACTTTGAAAGCTTAAAAATAGGACTTTAATCTCAGTCTTTAGTTTCACTTGGGTTTCTACTTTTTCTTTAGGTGTTGAAACTTTCTATTTGGGGCAAACTCTATAGATTGCCCCAAACTTTCTATTTGGGGCAATCTATAGAGTTTTATCTGTCCTCAGTGCTGATAAGATACAGCTAATTAACCCTTGAAGACCAGAAGGTTTCACCTAGGTATTTTAGACTTCAAATTTGTCTCCAAATCTCCTCTTTCCTTACTGATTTATTACCATTTATTGTAATAGTATCATCTGTGCTCAATGAACAGTAGATGTTAAACTGTTCATAAATACTCAGCATAAAGTCAAAGGTTATATTACCAGAGAAGAGAAAACTGAGGCCAAAGTGATTTTTTTCAGAACTTTTTTCAAAATAAATCATGGAATCAAATGGAACATGAAAATGCATCATCAACATTGATTCAATAATGAAATCCATGTAGTTTGATAAAATACAGTAGTTATAGATCCTTGTTTTATGTTCAGTTAATGACATATTTAGCTGAAATGGCCAATTTTATTTGTTCTGATATAATAATTTTTGAATGTACTTTAAACTTTTTTTTAACCATTTACATGTAAATTAAGTATAGGGAAAATATCAGATTTTGGCTGAGAAATGCAAAATTCAGAGGATAATTTTATGATAAATGAGAATAAAACACCTGTGAAAGGTTAAATGTAGTAAGAAATTAATTTGGAAGTCACCACATAAACAGTTGTCAGTCTTTAAGTTAATGTCTCTTAGTTTTAGAGTACACTCTAAAACTAACTTGTGAGATAAGCCTTTTGATCACACTGGTCTATTAGTAAAATGACTTGGAAAAAAAGCAGTGAAGCTTTGACAAGTTTGAGCCACGACAGAAAATTAAGTCAAAAATGCTGGTTTACTGTAGTTTTAAAGATTCCAAAAGAATGTTTTTCCTCAGAGCTACCAGATCCACTTCACAATACTGTCTGCACATTACAATTCATCCACTTTTAAGGTTCTAACTAGTGTAAGAGTCTTAAATCTATTGCATAGGTGTACATAAGCTGATATTATAAGTGTAACATTATGTCATGTACACTGAAAGTATGAACTAACCAGCACTTTTCATTTATTTTCTCATTTCATCTTATTAAAGTATGTAAGGTTCAGCACATTAAATCTCTGAGACAGATCATGCGTTGAAAAGACAAAAAAAAAAAAAAATAAGTAGATCTGTTACCTTCAGGCTTAAGTCTAACTATGCTTATATATCTGGCACTGTACACATTTTTCAAACAAATAAGAAATACACTGTTTTTTCTGTATTGGTCATCATTGTTTTTTGAGCTATAAAATAATTGTACACTCAAAAAGAGAAAAGTAATTAAAGCAGCATATGATTTTAATACAGTTCTATATAGGTGCCCCACTTTTGTTGCTGTTTATCCTTTCTTGTTTTTATAATCCATTGAACTGTAAAAAGAAAACTTTTCACCGGAATCAGGAATCTTGGAATCACATGACTGTTTACAGTTAAGCCCCGCCTACCGAGCGCTCTGATTGGCTGCTGCGTCGGCATTCCTGTTTGGGCTTTTCCCGACATCAGATATAAAACTCCTGTTGACTCATATTGAGAATGTTCCAGTAGTTGTTTCTACAGTCGGCTCCTTCTACAGAACACACAAAGGTAAACACACACGTTTGCGAGTGTTCCTAATCTCAACTGATAATTTTAGGAATATTAGAAGGATTTATGAATTGCTTTGTCGCGGGTTGAGGTTTTTAAAAGACTTGTGCTAGCTAGCTTAACGTTAGCTTAGCTTTTTGAGATCTGCTATCGCCGTCATGTGACACCCGGACTGTCAGGTGGCAGGTCCGTGTTATTTTGTGTTGAGCTGGCGTTGTGTCACGCCGCCTGACAGTCTAACCGCAAAGGATTCGACTTTGGTTCATACAGGACTTCCACGGAGAGCAGAGGAAATGTGTCGGACAGTCCTTCTAGCCCTGCTCGGCCTGAGTCTGGGACTGGTGAGTGCGTTTCCAGCCCCGGAGCAGGAGGAGGAGGACGGTGGTAAACACTGGGTGCTTCTGGTAGCAGGCTCCAATGGCTGGTACAACTACAGGCACCAGGTGAGGCGGGTGGTAAACGAGGGAACTGGGTGAAACTGTCTCCACAATGTCACCTTATCAAGTCAAAACTGTGTGCATGACTCAGATGTTTTCTTTTTGGTTTTGATAAGATCCACTTTACCACTTTACAGATAAGCCACTTCCTCTTAACAATGCATTTCCCAAAGTGTTTTCCACCTTAACAAGGCTCTCTGGACTCACCTTTACTTATTTTTTCCCTCTCCCAGGCCGATGTTTGCCATGCCTACCAGATCGTTCACAAGAATGGCATCCCAGATGAACAGATTGTGGTTATGATGTATGATGACTTGGCACACAATGAGGAGTGAGTTTACTTTTTTTTTTCCAGTGACAGATATTTATATGGTGACTTCTTCCTTCTAGTAGAATGCTTAAAGAACTTTGCACCTAATTCTGTCAATTTTTTAAAGCCTACAATATTTATTTGTACACCATGAAATGAATGTGTAACTTAAGGCTTTAAGTCAAAATTGGTATGCTTTTACTTGTAAGATGTTTTACTGTTTTTTACTTTTTAAATTATGCATTTTCAGGGTCCATTTACAGTTATCTGTGTCTTTTTATATTGTTAAGATAAATACAGTTTAAGAGGAAGTAGGAGGAGGCTGGTTTTACTACATATTTGCCAGGAACGCTTTCAGTAGGCTATGCAAATAGTTCGACCTACAAATACGGTCTTGCAAAACATTTATTGGCTGAAGATGTCAGAATGTAATGCAGTATTTTTCAATGTCCAAAAATACAACAAAACTAAGTGCATATTCATTTTGCATATTAATTTATTTCATGTATGTGTTTAGAAATTAGTATTTGGTAGAATAACACAGGTTTTCAGTCTCATATTTCATGCATTTTAGTATCTCTTACTGGGTTGTTTGCACTGTTTATTGATTTATGTCCCTCCTGGCATGGAAAAAGCAGCAGTATTTGTTTGATGGCTTACCACATCCAGAGGCTTTTAATGGGATTCATGCCTGAAAAGTTGGACTAATCCCTAAAGATGTATCCTCTTCTGTATCTGAAAATGAGTGTGGGCACTAGTTCGGGTCAGGTAGTGGTAACTGAAGACGTCACTCGAGTCAGGGAGTTGATTATGAAAGGTTTACTTGACGAGGGTTCCCAGAAGTAGGCAGTACAGTCTGAGTTGGATTCAAGAGTGAGTCAGTAGGTTCCAGGCAGTCCTGGGTTCTTATGCAGATGTTGGTTAATGTGGGACTGAAAGTAAGCAGGAGGTCCTGGTGGTCGCATCCATCACGGCTGATGGTCTTGCCTGTACTGGATATTTAGGTTTGTTACATCACTGAGTTATGCGACAGCTTGGTGTGTTTACACTTGGTCTGCTCGGCATCATGGAACAGCCTGGGTCCGGAAGCTACTAGAAACAACTGGAGCTATCAATACAAATAGATGCAGGTAGTTATACAGATAGTTAGCAGTGTCACTGGAGAGGCAAATGCTGAGACACAGTGATATACTGACTCTGATATACTGACAGTAAGGCTGTCAGAGGCGCTGATACTGATATACTAATGCAGATAATCTTAAACAACTACAGGTAATGATGAACTGATGATAGGCTAATACAGTTACTCTCACTAATCAAATAGACATTCTAACAGTATCTTTAGATTTTAGGTTGCATGTGTTGCAAAACAAGACTTGAGGAAAAAATGCACTAAGTAATACATGAATCAGCCAAATAATGCAATAAGTATTCATTCATTGTTCTTTTTAGTTAGTTGCCATGCTACTTCGTTTTTATTTGTCTGTAAACCACAGAAAATTGCACATTCATGCTGGTATTTCTTATCTCTCTATGGCATGTCAAGCCTGTATCAGAGTGGCAGTAAATTGCAGAACAGGCTGTTTTAAAGACACTCCCTGAGAAGAGTCACAAGGATCTCATTTTAGTTTTACTTTAGGACTTGAAATGACAGTTATCAACAGGCTGCCCAGATGAAGACCAGTCATGAAAGCAGTTCTATCAGTGTTAAGTACAGACATACAGTGTGAAAAACTGCATGTCTGTACTTAACATTGATAGAACTGACATAGAGTGTGAAAAACTGATTAATTGTAGCAGCAGAACAAAGTGGCCTAGCTAAAAGAAATGGTTTACAGTAACATCTGTACTTTTTACCTTTTGACCTCATTCTAACTTAGAGCTGCCCAGTTGAGTGAAAACATCATGAAGTGATTATTAGTGAAAGTACAAATTTAAACTAGAAAATATACAGTCTTTAAAAATATAGCGACTTTCATTGGAAAAATTTGCATATCACTGCATCCAAAGTTTTCAGCAAACACAAAACAGACTTTTATACTGCTGCATTTTCTACATATGCTTTGTAGAATTTTACAAGCTGATATTGGCATCACAATTTAGTAATTAGTGCAACTGTAATTAAAACCATTTAGAATTAGAACCAAAACACTTCAGCCTACAGTCAAAGTACCCTCATATCCTTTACAGTTGTAATGTATTGGCCACAGACACAGATATTTGAAGTTTTTGTTCAGTTTTTTTAGTGAAAAGTGTAAAGCCTTATTTGTTGTCCCAAGTGAAAGTTGACAAATCCAGAAGATTGTTGATGGTTGTAAATAATTTAAGATATTTATTTGTTTATTTAGTTGTCACATAAATGTAGAACAGGTTTAATGGAAGTGTTTACTTGATTAATATATTTGAATTTGTAGTGTTCTCTCTCCCTACTCCATATAATTAAAACAGGAGATAGGAACTGAATGCATTCATATTATCACTACACTCATGGTATTTATTCATGTAGGCATAACAATACTGAGTGATTTAAAGATTATGATTGTGTCAGACTTCATGTGACAGAAAGTAATAGGAGCGAAACTGGGAAAACCTGATGTAGTGTAAGTTTTTTTTTTTTTTGTTGCCACTGTCACTTCATTAGTGACTCACTCTTCTGCTTTGTCAGTTATTTTCACTTCCTTCTACAAATGTGATTAATGTTTCTTTTCCCAGAAACCCCACTCCTGGAATAATAATCAACAGGCCCAACGGTACAGATGTGTACCATGGAGTTCCTAAAGATTACGTTGGTGAGGTGAGTGCTTCAGTTGAAATATTTGTACAGAAGTGCAAATCAAAACTACTTTTTAAGTGTTAAGCAGCAATCTCTTTTGTACAGATTATGTCATTATAAATTTGTAACCTAGGAAAGGAAATCTGGTTTAATGGTGTATGTGTCTCTTCCCAAGCTGGCAGCTGTACTAGGTGCACAGCTGGGTTTTAGGCATTGTGTAAGATGGCTACTGGTCTCTAGGTAGCTGTGGATCAACTAACTTCACCATCTAATTGGTGGTTAGGTCGTCAGTGTCCTTGTACCATTTTCGGTGCATCCAAAGGTATAGTTCAGCAGATACTGCTTCTGCTGATGTCATGGCAGGGCTGTTTGGTTGATAGCCGCCCCGTGAAGGTTCTCATGAGTGGCTCTGATGAGGTTGCTCTGTTGTCATAGATGTCTCTCTTGGAGGTGCTGCAGAGGTGTGTGCCTCTCACATGGCCACTAGCCACCCCGTGGCAGCTGTCATGGGTGACGCTGCAGCTGGGTGGCTCAACCTGTGGAAGAGGGGTTAATTCACTTTGCTGTCGTGTCCATAGATCCTGCAGGGTTTCTTGCAGGATTTCATCTCCACCTGGGTCGTACACTCTAAATTTCCCGATCTGAGGGTAATCAGATTTGATGAGGAGTAAGGATGGGTCCTTATCTGCCGATGAGGAAGGGAGTCCTTGCCAGTGATGATATGCAGGAGCATGAGCTGGTGAGCGTCGGATGGTACGGGAACCTCCGGACCCGAAGGGTCCTAGACGATGTGGGATCATCCAAGCGGACAGCATGGAAAGTCTCCGGATGGATGGTTTGGTAAGCCTGCAGTTTGATGCTGTGGGAAACTTCCGGGCAGACAACTTGGGAAGCCTTTGGCCGGGTGTCGTGGAGAGCTTCCGAACCGATGGCTTGGAAAGCCTCCTGATAGATGGTTTGGTTAGTCTCCAGACAGAGAGCTTGGAAAGCCTCTGGGCCTGGGTAGCAGGATCTTTGGTGGCGGGATCCTCTCTTGTAGAATCCCTCAGAGCAGGATCCTCTGGAGTAGAATCCCCTGGAACAGGACACTTTGGAGTAGGGTCCTTTGGAGCCTGTTCCTCTGGAGTAGACCCCTCTGGAGCTGGACCCTCTGGAGCGGAGTTCTCTGGAGCAGAGTCCTCTGTAGCTGAACCTTCTGGAGCTGATATCGGTGGAACAGGACCCTCTGGCCTTGAACTCCGTTGAACAGGACCTTCTGGAGCGGGACTCTCTGCAGTCGAACTCTCTGAAATCGAATTCTCTGGAGCAGAGTCCTTTAGATGAGGCATTGTCACCTGTTGTAGTGGAGGTTGCAAAGCAGGGTGTAGACACAGAGGTGTTCTTGCAGGTGGTACTCCATTCAGGGAGTTCTGTATTGGCTGTTGTGTGCATTGAGTAGGTGGTTCAGACAGGGTGAGGTCCGACTCCCT
>JAPTGZ010000016.1:19478842-19489160 GCA_029814645.1 Fowleria isostigma | reverse complement strand
ATAATTTTTTTTTTTCTAACCTCATTTTTTTTTTTTTTTTTTTTTTTTTGCCTTGACAGCGGTCCCAAGGATCATGTGTTCGTTTACTTCACCGATCATGGGGCACCTGGCATTCTGGCTTTTCCTAATGATGACGTGAGCACTTTTTAACCACTTTAACATGCTCTTTCTCATGTTCACTCCTCCTGAGTGCATTGGCTGAAATGCACAAAAGCTCTGCCATAATCATAAACAATGAACCAGGAACTTGCTGCTGTTATGTCGTTAAACTTGTCTTGTGAATGAAATGATTCATCATCTCACATGTTCACACAGGAAAGTACAAGAGGGAAATTGTATTGTAATGCTTGTTTTTTTGTTTTTTAAACCTTTACTCATTTTTTACACTTTACTAATTATTTGATGCATTTGAGACAAAGTAGAGATGAGCAGGTGCACGGGCTTTAGTAATCATCTTGATCTATTTTTAAATTTTTATTTAGATGCAACGATAATTACTCATGCCAAAAGAGAATAGCTTCCTCTCACCTTTGACAAAAATTATTTACCAATTATTTTTGGTTGCCCTGTCTTTTCATGAAGCACAGTTAAACATTCCTGAATAAACACTGCAATACAAGAACTTTGTCAAAATAAAATGGTTTTAAAGTATGATTTTAAGCGGGGGTCGCGAGATGTTAATGGGGGGGGGGACAAAATGATTTGTCTGCGGCTGAAGGTGCACTCCCTGAACACCTGAAGGCCAATAAATGTAAAACAGACCTAATAACCTCAAAAAACATTAACACAAACCCCCACCTTGAACACCTGTACATAAAACAGAACACAATGAGTAAAATGTCTAGTACCCATAATGCAATACCACGTATCATTTAATAAATGATAAATGCCACAGTATCATTTAAATCATATCATGGTTGTCAAACTTTTCTGGTCTTTTGTGTTGGTATGCATGTGTTTGCGTAAGCCTTTTTGTACACGAGTTCTGCTTGCATATTTTATTTGATATTTTTTTATGCTTCACTCACTTTGGAGAAAGTGGGAGTCCCCAGTCTCCGGCATCGTTATTTTGGGGGTCGCGAGTTTAAAAGTTTGGGAACCCCCGATTTAAATCATCAAAACAGATATCATACATGAAAGCAGATGAAAACAATTATGTTTAACACTCACTTTTAATAATATGTGGTTTGTTTTTGGTTGAGTGAAAAAGTATGAACTTCCTTTATCAAAGTCCTGTTAAAGCTGAAAATAGCTGAAATGTGTCTTTTGAAACATCTCAAATAAATGTACATTTAGTCTGTGCCCTTTATGGTGTTAGAATCCAATCTTTGTTCATTTGGTGTAAACACAGCTCAGTGAATGTGTAGAGCATTGCCTCAGGATTTGAAAGAAAGCTTTAAATCATTTAAACACATGCTATATCTATACCCTGTGAAACTACAAATATGAAAGTTTTTTTTCTTCTTTTTTTCTTGCAGCTCCAGGTGAAGGACTTGCAGGATGCCATTAAGTACATGCACGATAACAACAAATACAAAAAGGTACGTAGAAACGTGCAGATTCGGACTTGCATATTTTGTACAAGACCTAACATGTGTATCTGTGATTGGAGTGTAAATAGGTGATTGTGTAACTGTTGACAGATCAGATTGAAACTCTAGTTTTTACCGTCTGTCACTCTCCATACACAGATGGTATTCTACATCGAGGCATGCGAGTCTGGATCGATGATGACCGATCTCCCTAAAAACATAAACGGTATGTTGACAATTAACACCACAAAATCACTGTCCAGAAATAGATGAGAGAATGAATAAAAAACAATTTGGTAAATCACTTTCACCTTGAATATTGACCTGACACAAAAATGAAACGTCTAAAAAGCAAACAGTACCAAGAGCTGATTTATTACACTAGCAGCATGCATTCATGTGATTTTTCTGATAAGGTGTGGCTTGGATTATCAAAAGTGGAAAAATTACGGTTAAAAACATGTCACTTCTCAAATGTACTGAGGCCAGCAGTTCGTCCCTGGACTTTACTTCATGTTTTTCTGTCCTCGTTCTTTGTTATGGCTGCTCAAACACTGAGGTCAGCATTGTGGTTTGTGGGAGTTTGTGCGTGAAGTCACTGTCATGTGCTTGGGCTCATGTGATGTCCATAACTGGACCTGTAACGGACATGCATCTGGTTTTACTGTGTTAAACAGACGGCTTTTAAAAGTTTTTCTCTTGCGTTTGTGGTGTAAATACCTACCTGAATGAAATAGTTTGTTCTTTTGTAAAGTTTATTTCTTAAATACAGTATTAATGGGTGTGTCCTTATATGGCTTTCTTGACAAACCACAACTTTATATGCTTTGATTTTATATTCTGTGTTACAATTGTACACAACTATGGTCTAACTTTATTTAATTGTTTTGTAATTTTATTTTATTTCATTTATTTAGTTCTATTTATTTATTTAAATTACATTTCTATTATTAAATGGACAATTTTATGGTAATTACTTTTCAGTATGTATTTTCTGGATGTGTGGATTTGTATTTATTTATTTTTTTGCAAGGATTCGGGCAATGTTGTGTCTTTGTTAATTTATGAAAGAAAAATAAAGGTGGGTAAAAAATATTATGGCCCCATAAACTTTAAAAAAAACAATTAATAAAAATAAATGTTGAAAAAGTGTCAACTGGTCAAAGTATTACATAAATATGTATAAAATTAAAAATACAATATAATGGTAATAAAATGGACCAGTGGCGAGGAACAGATTCAGGATTGAAGATGTGATACAAGGGTTGAACAAGTCAGAATCTATGGATGTGTTTTATCTAAGACTTAAAAACTGAGTTCAGGGAGCACATCTAATCTCTAACAGCAGGCAGTTCCGCAATCAGCAACTGCCAAGACGGTATTAGTTTTAGTTCTGACCTTCAGACATTCAGGAGAGATTTGCTGTAAGATGTAAGAAGAGATCAAGCTCTGTGATATAAGATAAGGCCTGAGCATTAAGGGCCTTGACAGTGATCAGCTTGGCCTTGAATTAAATGGAAGCAGAGTGACGTAGTTGCACTTTTTAGTACCAGCCAACATCTTAGAAGTTTAAGGTCACAAAAACTTTATTGTTCCCAACAGGGCAAAGTTTTGTGCAGCCAACAGAATTATGTGAAGTGGAAAATTAAAATTAATATTAAAAAAAAAAAAAAACCTTTATGAACATTTAAACACCCAACAACAGCAGAGATAAAGGAATTCTTAAGTCTGTTAGTCCTGTTAGACCACACTCTGATATGCTTGCAGTTTTACACCATACCTTCATAATGCCCTGAAAAATGCCGGTACTGATTGAGTAAAACAAAACTCAAACATTCAGATACAGTTTTGGATTATACAAACATATTAATCAGGCTGGAGGTTTAAACATGGTAAATTACAACACTTAAGTCAAGATGTAACAAAGATACATATTAATTTTTTCCATATTGTGCAAAGATGCAATCAGCTTGAAACATTTTCACTATTTAACTTTCATGTAACATCACAGTGATTTTAATCTTTTTGCTTTAAAGGTTGTCAATCAGGTGTGATTCATACTTTACTTTGCTTATACAAAAATAATGATATTCTACCAAACTTTGGATTATTTTGTCTCTGTCAGGAACTTTGTTTTGTCATTGGTCATAAACACAGTCATATGTACTTTTACAAAAATGCATTTATTACTTGTGTGACATCATGAGGGCCTTGTGGAACAAATGAGTTTGGATCAATATTTGGTCAACAGGGTGACAATAATGTCACCTAAAGGCAACACAGGACTTCTTATCATCCACAGTGTTTTTCCTCATTATTTGTAGTCAACCTGACCGTTAGGGAGTATTGGCTCCATATTGATAAAGACACATCATTACAACCCTCCTGGACATTTGATGTTTGTAAGGCTTGTTAGAGCTGATAATGTTACGACGACGTAAAATGTTACTACGATGCATGATGTTAAAAAAAATGTTATAAAAACTTAATGTTATAACGGTCAATGATGTTACAAAATGCTAATCGTATAATGTAACAACTTTTTGAGCATAATGTTATAACTTATAACATTAAATTAAAATTATTACATTAAAAAGTGGGTAAAAAATTTTTTTCGCTTAATGTAATAAATTTGTAACATGAATGAGTTGATAATTTGTCATTTGTAATGTTACTGACCAGTTGTAGCATTGAGTTTTTCTAACTTTTTTTTTTTTTTTTTTAACTATGCATTGTATCATTATGCGTCACTCTACCACTATCACTTCTACCAAGGCTTTAGGAGACCATTTGAGTTTTTCACATCAGTTCAACAAGTAGTAGAGAACTAGCTTATACTTTCTGCAGAAAGTTAGTCATTCTTATGTAAATACTGATTTAAACTCTCAAAATGCCAAATAAATGAGATTATCTGCTTTGTTTTATTTCAGTGTACGCCACAACAGCGGCTAACGACCATGAATCCTCATACGCCTGCTACTATGATGAGAAAAGGGACACATACCTGGGAGACTGGTACAGCGTCCTCTGGATGGAGGACTCTGATGTGGTGGGTTTGATCCACAGCATCTCCAAGTTGCTGTTGCACAAATTATCTGACAACTAAAAAAGACAAGAAACGTTGCCATCTAATATGTATACTTTAAAAAATATACTCTTATGATTAATTACTATTAATATTTTTGTTTGTTGATCATTTTACCTTGTTGTTGACTGATAATATACAGAATCTATGCATCCTTAGCTTATGAAATCCAAACTGTATTTTCTGCTCTATTCAACAGATGTCAGGTGGTTCTGACCTGAAGTTATTATAGTTCCCCTCAACAGTATAATGGTCTGTTCATGTGACATTTTTGTAGTTTGCATGAGCAGTTAATCCACCTGTTAACTTCAAATATTCAGTATTCCAAAACAGAAAGTGTTGATCAATAACAGAAATCAGGAGAAAATAACAAACCTGGAAATATCTGGTTTTCTGTTTTTTGTATTTGTTCTGTCTTTTATTTGTTTTTTTTTTCTCCTAATGTTCTGTTTATAGGAAAACCTGACGATAGAAACCCTGCTGAAGCAGTTCAAGATCGTAAGGAGCCGCACAAACACCAGTCATGTCCAGCAGTTTGGAAACGAGGTGAGGAAAAACGGTGATTTCTGCAGAACTGATAAGGATGTTCAAGACTAGAAGTGATTTTCATTTTACTATTTTGCTGGAGATTTTGTGTCTTTGAGCAGAAAACAGCAGATGATTAGCTGAGTAGTACAGTTGAATACTACTTGTTTCTTTCCATCATTAACTGGGGTTTCTCACTTTCTGCACAGACTGTGTCCCACATGAAGGTTATCGCGTTCCAGGGTGCCAAGACAGGGAACCGTCCTGCTCCGGTAAAACTGCAGCCTATTACAAATCCTGATTTGACCCCGAGTCCTGATGTCCCCCTGGCCATCCTCAAGAGGAAGCTGATGGCCTCCAATGATATCCGTGTTGAAAAGGGGCTGCTGATGGAAATCAACACTCACTATAAGGTAAAATGACCAAACCTTAAGGCTGTGACTCAGATGTGATGAGTGATCAGGCCCAGTCTGTTCCATTTGGTTTTAATGGTCACAGATAAAACCATTTAGAGGTGCTCTATGTGGATTCTAGTCTTGAGCTCCAGCTTTAACCGGGTATTCTGACAAAGATGTTTGACATCTAACACTGGTAAATGATGTCGTCTGTGTCACTTAGACGTCAACACATGCTTGAGACGGAAAGTCGACAACGACAATGAAAACCAAATACTCATTGTGTCAGACTTGCCACTCTAGCTCAAGTCCATCAGGTTTCATGTAAATAATAATATCTTTACCTGAATTTTGTTGACTTTTCCACTGTTCACTCACCTGGTTTATCCTTTTTGGAGATTATACAGCCCAGAGTGAACCCACATCTTCATGTGTACCTCACCAAAACTTTGTGCTTTTCCCTCTTATTTGTCTGTGTTTATTTTATTTTCATGCACATTGCACTGCCAACAAAGTGCTAGTCAACGTCCATGTTTGTTTTTGTACAACTCAGAACAGTTGACAGTTCTGGTGAGATTTGGTCATCCACTGACAGACTGATCAGTTTAGAGTGTTGTTTACTGGATTGCTTAGTCATTAGGTTTGGGCTCATTTGTGTTGTTTCACTTAAAGGAGTCATATTTTGTTAAACCCACTTTTATTAGTCTTTGGTTCATTTATTTGTGTATTTGGACCCTAATAGTTTATAAAGTTTGAATGAGAACCCTCCAGGGGCTGCAGGGCTATCATATTTATTTTGGCAAAAATCCAGGGGATTTCTACAACCTGTTTTAATTCCGTCTTAATTTATTACATATTAGTTATGTCACGACATTTGCACATATTTCTCAGAGTATGACATAATTATTTGTCAGCAGCAGCAGCGGTTGTAGTCCATACTGAAAATATGTCCAAACTTAAAGCCGATTTCCTAAAATGTTCAGTTGTGGGTTGTATTAACAAACATGAGTGGCTGAGTGGGTCAGAGTAACACAGTCAACAACTGGGGGGGGGCTCATTTGTATTTAAAGGGCCAGCGCTCAAAACCACCTCTCTGATGTCATTACTTAGAAATAGGGTTGAAGATGAACCTGTGGAGTTGACTTAATGAAGAATTTAGACCCAAGCATAGCATTTACGATCACATGTATGTAGACCACAGGAAAATGTTTTAAAATACATAATTCAATTTTTTTGAAAAAGCTAAGTATCTTTCCTTTAACAGATAAGTGTGTGCATCATTTAAGCATCTTTGAGACATTACAATCTACTCTTTGTTTCAGGTTCTATTTTTATGACTGTTCAGATATGACATTCAAATCACATTCATTGCAAAGACTTGGCTGCACACACCGACTACTTCTATGATATGTATGTTTAACAGTTAATGATCTTCTGTGCTTTCAGATCAGGGATATTTTGGCCGAAACCATGTTCCAGATAGTCAAGAAGGTGACCAACGATCAGCTCAAGGCAGAAGACATCATCAACTCCAGAGTCGGACTGACCCAGCATCAGTGCTACAAAGCAGCAGTCCACCACTATAAGCAAACCTGCTTCAATTGGCACAAACCTGAGGTAAAACTGCACAAGAGTTAGATACGCAAACATAAAGCAGGCTGCATTCTAGTCAGTTTTACTGTATGATTTATAGCAGGTTTATAGCAGCATTCATGTGTAACTACAGACTGAAACTTAAATGTCAAGAGTCTACTTCCGCTTCAAAAGAGGACATGTCAGCTCTGCTTCACAAGAATGTAGCAGAGTCAGTTGGCTGTGGTTTTTACATTTGATTGATCATGTGGAAATAGAATATTAAATATATAAATAAAATCTAGAAATTTAAGAAAAGCCTCTACGCACGAAAGGCTCTCAAAAATCGACAGAAACATTTGGCAAGTGAAGGCAACTGGTTGAAAAGACATTACATGAGATACTTCAAGACTGTCTGCTGAACTTGATAGCTAAGAATACAACATTTATTAACCCATAAAGACCCAAACATCCATCGCCAACCAAAAGCATCTACTGATCTAAACTGTATCCCTATTGATCCACTATCTTATCAATACATGTAAATAATTAATGTAAAATACAGTTTGTCATCTTTTCTGCTATGTAGCTTTGCTTTACCAGTAAAACCCATGGAGTTGGATCAATGACAGTGGATGGACACACTGGGTTTGTGTTCAGTTAATGATGTACTTCATTGAAGAAGTTACTTTTTTTTGCAGTTTTCTCTGTTAGTGATGTAATAATCCTTAGTTTTTTTGAACAGCTACATGATCAGTGAATTAAATAGATGAAAATACCCGATTCAGACTGATAAAATACAAAATATGCAAGATAATATTATAATAAATAGTGATAAATCACTTAAGAAAGGTTAAACATAGAGAAAATTTTATTTGTGAACTGACACAATAGTAGTGCTGGGTCTTTATGAGTTAAATGATATTGATAAGTAGATTTCTCCATATTTATTGTAGATTTTACTGTATTTGTTTGTCATATATTAATAACAATAATAAAACCTGTCAATCCAACAATAGCATCAAACTCTGAGCTTAGTATCATTTGAATGTAAAACCTAAACTGGAGGAGATATGAGGAAACGGTTTAGAGTGAATATTTAGAATAGTTAGAAACTTTCCCTGGGGACCTGACGGGAAAAGGAACAGGTATGTAAATGTAGGGGTATTTTAGAGCTAACGCATTCCAATTGAATACAAAATGACATGAGACAATGGCTCGATTGTAGACTCGATGATTTTGGGGAACTTTCATGCAGCTGTGTGGTTTTTTTGTTTTTTTTTTCAATACCTCATTTCCTCCATAACATTGTAACATTTACAGTTTCACAAATAAGACTGGGGAAACATATTTGGGTCATTAACGTTTTACCAGCACAAACTGTGGGAGTGTTTTTGATACATGTGATGTGTTGTTTGGTTTCAGTTTGAATATGCTCTGAGACATCTGTACGCCCTGGTGAATCTGTGCGAGAAAGGATATCCTGCAGACAGGTAAGTTAAATGTTTGTGTTACCTTTGGGAATATGAAATGTAGTTTTAAATTACACACTCTATACTCTTCATGGATCAGCCAAAACAGTTCAGAATTTTATTTTGTGTAAACGGGGTTTTTGTGGGTCATTGAAAAGCATTGAAAGTCGTTAAATAAATTTTGCAAAAATTAAGGCCATAAATGTCATTTAAAAACCATTGAAGTCAATGTCCAGAGGCATTAAGAAATTAGGGGGGGTGGCAATTGTTATTCAGGATTTATTTTGATTATATAAACATTTAATAAGTTTGATTGGAAGTATAGTGTGGTGATTAACAGGTGGAACCCTTTAATTGGCTACTGTTTATGGCCCTTGTGTGAAGTCATAACACCAGATGCAGAAATATGGGGGGAAAAAAAAGTTTAAATTAATGCACTATCCAGTTGGACATGGGCATTAAATTTTTTTTTAAAGTGGCATTACAAAGGGCATTAAAAAGCATTACCTCTTTCCCCCTTGGACACCTACTAGGAACATCCCATATATGTTACTAGTTCTACCCATGGAACATTTTGTTTTTCCAATATGTTGTTTTTTTCCCAGTGGCTACATTTGTCACTACCTTGGCAAACCTCAGAAAAACCAATGAAAACGTATTATTACAATTTAATTTTTTTTTTTTTAAATAAAACAACAAAAAAAAAATGTAAAAAAGATAATTTTTTAAACGTTTAAAAATTAATATAAAATTTTAAAAATATAAGAAATGCCAGAAAAAAACATTAAAAATCAAGAAAAACATTATGAAAATATATTATTCAATCCTATTGGTTGGCCCTGTATTGGTTGTGGTCACCTCCACCTATCACAGCCTCTGTTACATTTGAAAAAGCTGAACCTGTTCTAATGATCGTCGAATCATGTCTTCAGTGATGTAACAGAGGTGTCAAAACTCATCATTAAGGGTACAGAGGGATGTCATCTTTTATGGGGGAAAGAGTTAAATTAGATTTGCTGATACCTGCAGAAACCCTGATAAATATTTGATTCACTAAAGGCCATAATTCCACTGTGATTTATCGTAAGGAGTTGAAGTATCGTTTCAAAAAGTCAGTGCAGATCATCCTGCTTTCATGATTAAAGCCAAAGGTCAATGTATTTTAAGTAGAATAAAGTCCAGCATCAGTGGCAGGGCAATTGTTAATAACTTTTTAATTGTTTCAGTAATTCTTAATAGTAAAAATAGAAAGGTCAGTAGTTGAAGCACAAAGCTTTGTAAAACTTCTATAGCAGTTTGGTTGTAAATACTGATGAGTGAGGTTATTATAATTTAGTATTGGCCTGTTTGTTCACTGTCCTGACTTGGTAGTCTGAAGACAAGATTGAGTGTTTAAAACTTCATTATGTTAAGTTATTGATGAGAAATGGGTGTGGGATTATATATGTTTCCTTCTTCCCACTTCTTTTCAAGTGTAAATGAATGAATTTGAATTTTGAACTCGCATGTATTCTGGTGAATGCCAAAAATGAATGAGCAGTTTGCAAAATGGATACAATGTGCTTTTCAAGATATAACAAAGTTTCACAACATTACTACAGGATGAAATAAATAGGGTTGGGTTTTATGTTGTAAAATTCAAGACATGCATATAAATACAAACTAGAAAAGCACTCGGAGAGCGCAGACCTCCGCCAAGCACCACCGTTCCCCCATTTTTCTAGGTGGCACTAGAGA
>JAPTGZ010000016.1:19464951-19476293 GCA_029814645.1 Fowleria isostigma | reverse complement strand
CATATATGCTTTTTATTTTGTCTATAACTGGAATAAAGTAAACATCTGTTGAGTATTTTAACATAAAATTATGTTGACTTAAAAACCCACAAATACAGTGGGTCCACCACACTCACAAACACTGGCTGAATAACAAAAATATAAACACCACACAAAGTTAAACTCCAATAATATTTGTCACCTTCAATTTTGCTTTTGACTAGTGTAATATTATCAGTATTTTTAAGCCATAACAGTTTCTTATTTTCTGTGTTCCCAGCATTATTATGTATTCTGCATGTATGTCTGTATTTTTAGGTGTTGATAAATATGGCTGTTCTTTTCAGAAGATCAAAGATTATACATAGCACATAGTCTACATAAGATCACCAAATCATACAATAAGTAATTTATTTATTCATTTAAATTGGGCTTCTTAAAGGAGCTATAAATTTAAGTTGTTGATTTTTCCCCACGTTTCTTTTTTTCATTTGTAATGTTCATTTATGACAATAAAAGGAGGAAAATAATTATATACTTTGTTACTTATTTGTGTAATTATCCTTGAAGCATTTGTCAAAAATGGTAACTTAGAATTAATTATGACGAATAATTTATAAATCATTCTTTAGTTTAGTTTAGTTTTGTTTTTTTGCAAATATCAATCAATCTGTTATAAAGCCCTAAAAAGTGTTATGATTTTATAAAATCATTTTATTTGATGCTGTATATAGTTACAGTAGAACAATTTTATATTATACATCTGATATTTCTTTCTTTTTTTATTGTTTTATGAAGTAAATTTTAATATCTACAGTATTTCAGCCTAGTTAATATCATGATTGACACGGTCACCCTAGCAAATAGCTTTTATTTAGCATTAATAACAGTTGACAATTAAGCACCAAAAAAATTTAATAAATAAATACATTTTTTAAAACTTAATGCTGGGGGTTGGGGGTAGGAGGGTGAAACTGACATGACTTTTACTATTACTAATTCTTTGACGACTAGAAAACCGTTAATGTTATTTTTGATCAGGCGGGACATGGCCACCCTGTTCCGTAGTGACCGCTCTGTTGGGTGGCGGCTGCTTTAGTACATGCCCTCTGCCCACCCACCTAATTAAACAGGAAGATAACCGGACCAAAACCTGGCTTGATAGCATGAAAACTGGACGGATCGTTCTAAAGCTTTCATAACAAACAGACCACTCGTCGAACCACATCGACAGGAGGTCAGAAAAGCACGGCTCGGGCAGAACTCGAGCTGTAACGGCAGGGACTGAGGCAGCTTTTAGCTCGCTAAGTTAGCCTATTTGCTAACTATCGCTTCGGATATAACTAAGCTACATTTTCCCACAGCTGACAAGGTTTCGCAAGACAGCAGCTCACTTTAAAACCCCTTAAGCATTTCACAATGGGATCCCGTGCGTCCACGTTACTCCGAGAAGAGGAAATTGAGGAAATTAAGAAGGAAACTGGCTGTAAGTTGAACAGAACAATGGAAGTTATAGAGGAGATTATTATGATTAGCCACTTAATGTGCTTAAACATTGATGAACTATTCGCTGTCGTTATCCTGTTAGTCCAAGTTCATATTTTTTTAGAAAATTGCGCTAAAAATATTCATTGCGTGATTCATATTGTTGCATATCAACTTTGAGTCCTGTACAGGGGTAAAACTGTATTAAAAACCCCTGACGTTGCAGATATGTTGTAGTTTAATGAGGTCAATATCATGTCATCTGTTAATGTAGTCTTTACATTTCCTTCCAGTCTCCCACAGTCAGATCACTCGTCTATACAGCCGCTTCACCAGCTTGGACAAAGGTGAAAACGGCACCCTCAGGTAAGAATTACAAGGTACATTTAACAGCAGCCAGCTAAGGAATCTGCTCATCATCTGAAGATTAGTAGGAAACTCAAAATGCAATGCAATGAACACAACACACTGTGGCTAATAAATAAATAAATACATCTTTTTTTAGGTGCAGTTCATTTAGATGTGCATCATACACCCAAAACTCAGTAACATATAAAAAAAAATCTGAGTGTGAGTATTGTGGTGACATTTTTAAAATCTAAACACAATACCACCAAGAACATTTAGGAAATCATTCAATGCAAACTACATTCTGCTTTGTTCAGGTTCTGTTTGTTAAAAAGATAGTTGACATTGGTTTCTCTCCACTGATCTCAGAACAGATTTTTGCAGGGCAGTTTTCTATGACAGAGGTCAGATGGAGTGATTAAATGCAATCTAACTGAAGCCTTTCTGTTGCCTATAGAACTTTGCATAAAGCATCCCCTATGTTTTATTGTAACAAGATATTTGCAATATTAAATGTAGACATCAACTTAACAACAATCTATAGTCATAGAGGGTTAGTTCATGCTTATGGAGGCTAGAAATAAGAAAAGGAATTTTATAGATCCTTTTGTGTGTCGAAATGGATTTTAAATTAGTTTTTCCAAGTTTGGAGTTGATCAAATGTAACTATAACAAAAATTTTATGAATGTGTGGTTAAGTAGATAATTTATTGATGATTGTAAATAGCTGTTGAACTGGTGAGCCATCGTTTGCCTGACACCCCGTTGAGCTTCAGATGGAGTTCACTGTATGTTTATCTAAGTGCATTTGAATATTTAATTTTGACACTGCTGTATGACTTTTCAGTGGTTTGCGATTAACTTAGTAGATTGATCCTCAGTCTGGATGGAACTAGCAATAGGTGAAGATTTAGGTAATTATTAAATGCACAGAAATCAAGTTTCAGTCCTGTTTTACACAGCTCCTCAGTTTGGTAAACGGATGAAGGAAGTCGGTCAGTTAAAGGGCAATATGACTCCACCTCTTGTCAGTTTCACAGAACTCATTAATTTCATGAACCGTGTTTACACAAAACAAGTTTTTGGTTCTGCTTGTTCTTGCCTCAAGGCTCTAACTGCAGACAGTTTGCCTGATTCACGTGCAAGGTGACTTTCTTTTAATGCATAGTTGCCAAAACATTGAGATTTACTTACATCTGTGTCAACCAGCTTCAGATCTGAACAGATTTCGTGATTCACTAACTTCATGTCGTTTATAAACCAGAGCTGTTTTACATTTCTAGTTAAATCCACTTACACCTGATGTTTTAAAAGAAAATACTACAATTATACAGTTTTTCTTTTTTGCTCTTTCCTGCAGTCGAGAAGATTTCCAGAGGATCCCTGAGTTGGCCATTAATCCTCTTGGAGACAGAATCATCAATGCTTTCTTTCCCGAGGGGTGAGCTGGCCCTGTTATTGGTCTGCTGTCTTTGGAGATCTTGTTTTTGTGCGCAATAGAGGTTTGAGTCACAGCCACCACAAAGCCAAACCAGACCATCAGACTTTTTAGTTGTGGCTCCTTGGCTGCAGACTTTAGAATTTTGCCAATTTTTAAAAAAGAAAGAAAGAAAATAACTCTGTTTTGAAGCACTTCAGGATCTGTATATGCATATATATATTTATATATATACATATATGGGAGTTGTTTTGTTTGGCTAGATGGCTGTTTTTATCAAACTTGAAGTTGAAAACCAGATGTTTTCAGATGTATCATTAAAATTCCAAAAACTCACATGTGTAGGCGTCTTAATGGTTTTACGTGGGTTCTTGTTTCTCTAGTTTTGCCTGGTTTGTTTTAGAACAAGTCGGGATGGAGGTGGGGAATATTTGACTGCTTAGTGGTGTAAGGTTACTGCTGGTTTGAGTGAGAACTGTGTAGATCACAAAACTAACGCTCACTTTTGGTATAAACATACTCTGGGTTGACACAAGATAATCAGTGATATTAAGTGTACCTGCATTTGTCTTTTTCTGTGTGTCTGGTTCTCAGAGAGGACCAGGTAAACTTCAGAGGATTCATGCGAACCTTGGCTCACTTCAGACCAATTGAAGACAATGAAAAGAACAAAAACGCCTCTGCCAGTGAGCCACTCAATAGCAGGACAAACAAGCTGCTCTGTGAGTCTAGAGCTCAGTCACAGGGGCGTGTCCCCGTGGAGCCGGTGACCAGTATCAGGAACATTCACAGGATTTCATAACATAAGCTTATTGTGTCTGGCATGACCTATGTTTTTTTATTTTTCCAGTTGCTTTTCGTTTGTATGACCTGGACAGAGATGACAAAATCTCCAGGGATGAGCTGCTACAGGTGAGCTGTCTGGTTTGTCATGTAAATGTGACTGTGCATCACAGCAGCGTTTGTTCAAACAACTGACTCACATATTAAGTAAACCATTCAAATGAGAAATGAGTAGATTTTAAAAGTTTCTGATGTAATTGCATTTGCAAACAGTTCCTGTTCATTTGACAAAGGAAGTCCTATTGTGAAGTATGAATTTCAAAGTACTCCTTACAGACTGGGATTTCCATACCGATGAAGACTTTGCCCTTCTACTGATAATGATGTGATATCCGACTAACTACAGGTTCAATTTGGCCAGACATGTTAATATCCTGTATTTTGGCTTCCTCTGTGCTCCCTCTGTGTTATTTGTTGTCCTATGGTGAAGCCATCTTGGTTTTGGTGACATTGTGTGACCTGTAATTGATGTAAGCTCGGGGTTAAATGACTCAGACGTATCTCTTGTTTTGCGCAAAACATTTCTGTGTCGCCTGCTTCATGTGATGCATGAGCCTCTGAGACTCTAGATGTGCAGCTGAAGTCATGTTTGTGCGCTTATTTGTCAGTAAATATATGTTGACTGTGTTTATAATCATGCAGTTTCTTCAGTCAAGTGTGATTGTTGTCTATTTGCCCTTTATCTGCAATAGCTGCAAATTATCTTGTGTTGTTCTCAGACACATGCAGCACTTACATGTTTTCAAAACATCTCACCATGTTATCTGCTCAGACACATCACCATTATGTGATTATTGAATATATATGAATTCAGTCCAGATCTTTTTGTACAGCTTTGGCTTGCGTAAATGCAGATCAAAGTGCAAATAAAAACAGAGAGCATGTTAAATTAATAAGACACAACAACATAAAACAATACTATTGTTTTATGTTGCACATTAAATGTGCTCATAATTACAGACATCTATAGATACATACATACAAAAAAAAAACAGAAATGCTTGCAAACATGTACTGTATAAAACATGTTGCTTAACAAAAATGCTGGACAACAGACTTCTAGATTGTTTATGAAAGAACACAATGTGCTTCCATCAAAGTGTTATTTATTGGAGGGGGAAAAGAAAAACCTTTGTTGAAACTGAAAATCTCAAGGAAAAAAAAACTCGAGATGGAAAAGATTGGCAAGTATAAGGAGACATTAAATTAATTAATACAACACACAAACAATAAATGCCAGATGGGAAACGCAATGAATCGCTGCCAGATATGAAGAGCTGCACAAACATTTACCGTATTAGGCAAAGATTTTTGTCAAAACCATGGAAATGTTTGAAATTGTAAATGATCCAGACCAATAGATGATTATACAGAAAATGAATGAATGATTATGAATAAATTCTGATTACTCGTATATCAATAATGGATGTACACATGTATAAAACTGGAATATCTTTTATTTGTTTTGATTAAAAAGCAGTTTGTATAGGAGTGACCTGCTGGGTTTTTGAAGTGACAGCAAGTACGAAGTGTTCCATGGACAGAGACCAGCTTTGTAAACCAAAGGAGGGACCCAGACTTGTTGACTGAAAACAACATGTAGCCGCTGAAGGATCTGTTGAACTGGGGTCAAGTGTTCCAACATTATTTTATGGTTTAGAACTTGTGTGGCTAAAGTCAGTGTTTCATTTGTTCTTCACAGGTTTTAAGGATGATGGTGGGTGTAAATATTTCAGATGAACAGCTCGGCAGCATTGCTGATAGGACCATTCAGGAGGCTGACACAAATGGAGATAACTCCATCTCCTTCAATGAATTCATTAAGGTACGTCAGAGGACATCGGCCATCTCACCTGCAGGATTTAAGATTTTTTTGTGCTTTAACAAGACTTAAGTGCAATGTTTAATGTTTTCTAAGGGAGCAGAAATACTATGAAAGAAGCCTTATAAATGCAGGATTTTTGTATTTTTTGTGACTTCATTCATATTCATCCAAAACTGCAGAAATGTACGTAGTTTAATTACAACAACAACAACAATAAAAAAAAGACATCACAGCACCAAACTCCTCCACAAGCCAAGGGTAAACCTTCTACATGTACTGTTAGTGTTATTGTTTTACTACCCTCACTTTATATTTGTAGTCTTTTTTAATGTTTTTGTTGAATTACAGTCGTGGAAAAAATGTAGACCACCCTTGTTTTCTTCAATTTCTTATTCATTTTAATGCCTGGTACAACTAAAGGTACATTTGTTTGGACAAATATAATGACAACAACAAAAAATGGCTCATAAAAGTTTAATAAAAGAGCTGATATCTATCCATCTTTCATGCTTTTCTTGATAATAACCAAAATTATTGAAGTTCTTACACCAATATCTATGACATTGTACTGACAAAAACAGTGCATTTAGACATTCCATGGTTTTTTGGTTGTTTTTTTGTTTTTGTTTTTTTTTTTTTATTTTAGTCACATGATACACACAAAGCGTTAGTACTTGATTGCATAACCATTGTTTTTGATGACTTTGGAGGCTCAAAATTTTTTTTCCCCGTGACTGTAGGAACAACATATCTTAATAGTATTTGATGGGTAGTTTTATATAAAGACCTAATGAAATACCACCGCCATTCATAAATACATTTTTAGTACTGGAAGCCCCAGTTGATGGAGAAAAAGATTACTAAAATATCCACAGTTCAGAAAAAAAATATCCAAAGGACACATTTTACCCAGCACAGGCTACAAAAAACTAGAATTTGTGTTCTTTCCTGTAAAAGCATAAATCGATGTGTACAGATGTAGTTTATTTTGGTTTACATTTTGAGCATTTTGAAATGTTTTATTAGTTTGAACACAATCCTACCAGAGTGGATGTTTCAGATTGAATAGAGGTTTAAAATGAACTTCCATGTTTTTGAAGGAGTGTAAATGTTTTGCATGTTTGAGTTAATGCGTAACAAAGAGGTCTGAGCTCTGGTAAAACCCTAAAACTAGTCATGTAAATGTCATGCTTGTCCTGCTATATATGAACCGAGGTTATAACTGTAATACCTTTTCTAAAATTAGGCTTTGCTTTTATTTCATTTAGACTTTTAATGCTTTCAACTTTAGTTTGGTTTTAAGGGGTTTAGATTAGCTTTGTGTTCATTAGGCTCAATGGTAGTTCTCAAAAACGGCAAAAGCAGTATTCTCTCTAAAATTAACAACTTTCTTTATAATCATGCCTGCACAATATGAGGAAAATAATAATAATGATAATAATTATAATGTCAAACATGTTGTCACTGAACAAATTAACCCCAAAATTAAACAAGTATTTATTTATTATATATTAATTTATTTGAACAACACATTAGACAACCATGAATAGTTTAATCTCCCCTGTTTGCCTGATATAATTTTCTTTTTAAACTCTGTACTACTATAGTGATTACTTAACTGGAAATAAAACATCTTAAAGCAAATGACAAGTTTCTCACTGGCATTAGAGTTGAGGTCAGAACTGGAATGAGGACGGTTGTTCATCCAAATGAAATGATCTCATTCCTTATGTTTCATGCTCATATCACAATGACAGTATGCTCTATCAGTCATTATGAACACAAATATTGTCATGTACACAGGGACTTAACTGGTTGTTTTTCTCTCCACAGGTGTTGGAGAAGGTGGATGTAGAACAGAAAATGAGCATCCGGTTCCTGCACTAAGCTGCGTTTTTAATTTTTGATTAAAGCTTCCAGACACAACCCCATCCAGCTTCTTATCAGGCTGCTGTGGCCCACACAACAGGTTCAGGCTTTGAGACCAAGCAGTAGGTAGATAATGTCGTAGACCTGGAGATTCTGCCGCCGCACTGCTCTGCCAACAAAGGGAAAAAGTTGCGTGCCTTGGGTTGTTTTATACAATGCCACTGTATATTTCTTTTTTCTTTTTTTTTTTTTTCCTGAATAGGAATATTATTTATTTAGAAAAGTCACAATTAGTACCTCTACGGTTAACTTTTAAAATTATTTTATACCATGGTACGATGAGCTTTCAGCCATTACAGCGAGCATGTTAAGTTTACTGAAGCTCTTCCTTGGGCAATTAGCACATGTTGCAACTGTGTAAAAAAAAAAAAAAAAAAATGCAACAGCTCAAGTAATTCCACCTTAAATCAGACAGCATCTATGCTCAATAGATCCTACAACTCTACAACTGTTGTGTCAGAGCAAGTCTAAACTGTTGTCTTTATCACTTGAAGCAAAGCAGGACTGACTTAACAAATGTGTTTTATTCACTTAAGTGCCACAGTTTAGGTTTCCCACTAGTTCAATCGTAACTCGACTGTAAACAGGAACCAATGGCAACATTTGTGTGTTTTATTTTCATATGGATTCACCAGCTACTGCCAGGAGATTGTAATGACCTGTTTCCCATGTTACACTTCAACCAAAGCATCCAGTAACCACCTAGGACCGACTGCAGACACAAGGAGAAGAGATTTTGATTATAAATTTGATTTTATTGTGCTTTTCAACATTTACTAAGGAAAAGAGATGTTGAAATGCATTCGATGTCACTCACAACATGATCTCTGTTGTAATTTTTTGACAGAATTGAAATTTCACCTAAACTGCTGCTGTCTGTCTGGTAGTATGTGTATGTCAGTCTTCCCTGTATAACCTATTCTGACAGCTAATTTCCCTCAGCTTTTGATGTACTAGTGCCTGGCTAACCGCATCATGTCCTGTGGTGGTAATTGGGATCAGTTTGTAAACATGGAACAGGTTCACAACAGAACTACGCTTGTCATTATGTGATTAGTGTCAACATTTGTCTTGCAGTTTCCCTTTCCATAGGGTTACTTTAACCAAATAAATAGGATTAAATGCATTAGTAATATATTTTCTGTACAGGCTAGTGTTTATGAACTGAAGTGCAGATATCTCACCCTTTAATGTTAAATGTGAGTCTGTTTAATGATTATAAGTAAACTCTCCAGGAACTGAGTGCAGGAAATACAGCACCATCATGTTATTAATCAGTATGTGAGTATCAATCAGATATAATTCACGTTGTCATGTTGGTCTAGGTATTATCAAAGTGATTCATGGATTTGATTGAAATAAAATAAGTGCCATACATGCTTTGTATTATTTATTGGAAGAGGTTTTTATTGTGTATTTGAGAAATTAGGAAATTAACATCAGGCCAATACATAAATGACATGATCAAGCCATTGTATACAATTACACCTACTTATACTTGTCTCCTAATATTTACTGATATGACTTATTTATTTAAAAATTCTTAGCGAGGGGCTTATGACATGTAACCCATTAACAATGGCAATCGCTCTGATGCTTTATTTTGCACATTACAGCATTCAAATTACAGCTCATGCTTCTGTCTCATCGTCTGTATTGCTGGGAGTGGTACTGTCCTTCAATTGCCCCCTTCCCACATTTCTACCTGGCTTAACAGTGTCACCTACGCATGGTCCTAGCTCTGTAAAACGCAATGATACACTTAGTAATATATCCTTAATAATGTTCAGAATAATATGACTAAAACTGACCAGCATCCAATGAGCAAGTTTTGGTTCATATATCATCATTATATGGAATATAATTTCACTGTTTTATAAAATAAATAAGCAGTAGAATAATACATTTCTGACTGGATTTTATTCTTTTCTGCATTAAATAAAGATAACACAAAAAGACATTTTTATTTGTATCCTGTGAAGCACATTCTTTTATGGTACAAGATTTTTTATATTTAAAAAAAGTTTTTAAAAATTGACTAATAATCGACTATTTTCTAGGGGCCCCAGAGTCATGGGCCCTTACAATCATCATCACTTTTCTTACGATAACCCTGGTTATAAAAAAAAATACATGTACGTCACATTTTCGTCCATTTAGTAGTCGCTGCAAATTTCCTTCATTCTGAACACTCTGCTTCAGTCAGCAAAGAATGAAGAAAAGAAGAAAGTAGACTTCCGGGGCGGGGTTAGACTTTGATGGACGGCATCCTGACCCAATCATCATATCCTTCCGTTGGCTCGTAGTGGGAGAACGAAGATGGCGTCGGACTGAGGGTGTACGGAGAAGGGGACGAGGGGACCTTCTCCTCCTCTCTGCTCTCCGGCTGTTTGGGATGGAGAGGGGGCCCCCGGAGGTATTCACAATGTTCGTCCTTAGAAGTGTTCTCGCTCGGCGGTGTTCCTGTGCGTGAAATAAATCCGACGTCCGTCCGGTTTGGCAGAGCCGAACGTGTCACCGCAGAGCAGCAGCCCCCCTGGCTTTGTTTACCATTGTGTGCAACTGCAGCCCAAACCACACAGCAATGATCCCTGCATCATATCGGACCAACGCTCACAAAGGTCAGTGCTTTTCAGACAAACCATGTATTTTATTAGTCCCAACTCATTTTCTTTGTACTTTAAAGGGGGCATTATGCATACATTATGCTCCTCAGTGGCAGTGACTGATGTAAATGAACATAAAGCAGAAGAAATCCAGTGTTTACATTAGTTAAGATAAAGTGGATTCCATAAAATAGTCTTTCCCAAATGGGGTGCTTAGAAGAAGCCCAGGAGGTACTTGACTTCTTTTTAAATACATTAAATTAGTCATCATGTGGTGAATTCAAACTAAATAAAGAAAATTAATGCTGAAATATAAAACACAATAAACAAGCCTACATGTCTATAATAAAATCCACATTCCTTGTTTTATTGTTTTTCATCTTGTTTAAGCTTTGGTAATATTGGAAGAACATTTCTATTTTATATTCAAAATTATTTTGAGTAGATAAGTCATTTTTTGTCGATGAAAGGTTCATTTATAAATTAATGACCAATTTATTTATTTTTCTTATCATTGAAAGAGGGTACTTTTCAGTTTATATTTTGCAAAAAAAACTTTCTTTAATTAAAAAAAGTTTTAATATACATTCATTCCTTTTCTGAACCCGCTTTATCCTCATTAGGGTCACGGGGGTCGCGTGTCCCCCAAAAAATTGCCATCATTTTAGAAGTCCATATTGAAGTGCCTACATGTTTAGGAGGAATGATACCTAATAGGATTTATTTTGGACATAAATTATTTTATTTTACAAATTTCAAACAAAAAATTCTGGGAGATGGTAATTTTATAAAATCCATTACATTTTTGAGCAAGATTTTTTTTTTTTTTTTTACAAATTATTAGGTGATGAAATTATGGCGTGTTTTTTTTTTTTTTTTTTTTTTTTTT
>JAPTGZ010000016.1:19426000-19441264 GCA_029814645.1 Fowleria isostigma | reverse complement strand
CTGAGGAATGTTTCCAGTACCTTGTTGAATCTATGCCACGAAGGATTAAGGCAGTTCTGAAGGCAAAAGGGGGTCCAACCTGGTACTAGCAAGGTGTACCTAATAAAGTGGTCGGTGAGTGTATATGTCCATGAGTGAAATTGGTCACTGAATTTGTCTGGCTGGAATTTAGCTGCAGTTGCTACCAACACCTTGCGTCAGGATGTGTTTTATTGAGCTCTCATTATTATTGTTTTATTCCTTCACTCAGGTTATTTTACATGGAGGAAATTCTTCACTACCACAACATTGTCGTTTGTTATCCGTCATACAGCTCATCAGAAGGCTGTTAAATACGATTTGAAGCCTTAATCTGGAATTGTACTTTGAACACATCTGTCACATGTGTATATCATTTCTGATTGTCGCTTAAGAAGTTGAATCAAAATGCATCTTCAGAGCAATTTAGTTTTTTCCTCCCACTAGTGTTTGAAAGTGTCTACATTGGATTAGCTTTTGATCAATTTATCCACTGTGTGACATTGGTTTTGTTTTGATTCCTTTTCAGGAGCTGCTGTCTCTGGCAAAGAGGAAAAGGGTCGATTCAGGTGAGCAGGAAGAGCCAGTTAGCAAGCCTGCAGCATCTACAGACTCAGAAACATCTGACAGTGATGATGAGGTAAGACTGAAGTTGCATTTCCCTTAATAATTTGGAAAATAACATTGTTAATAGACTGTTTTAACCATATAAGATAGGACAATTTGCATTTTCAAAAATATTTGGTCAGTACGGTTCATCAGGAATACCGTCTAAATAACAATTTTAACTTTTTTCCTAGTGGACTGTGGGAGGCACCAAAGGCAAAAAGAAGGTTAAACAAGGGAAAGGGTCTGACAAGAAGAATGCTACAAAGAAAAAAGTTAATAAAGCAACAGCGTCCGGCAGCTCAGATGGAGACAGCTCAGCTGAGAGCTCTGCACCAGAAGAGGGTAAGTGTTGTCAGAGGGCACATAAGAAGAGATGGTTTTTAGCTCTAAAACAAGCTTCCTTCATTTTGTGTCCAAGCTACACCAAAGAGACAGAATTTGTGATTGCGCTATTTTGTAAGAGCTGCTTTCATTAACTTAAAATAGTAAATGCTCAAAATGTTGGTAGATGTGGAGATGTCAGCTCATAGCTCAGTTGGACTGAACCTGCACTGCCCCTGGATAAAAGCAGAATTGCGAGATATAAAATGAAGGGTAGATTACATTTATCACAGAGGTGTCAACTCCATGGGTATTTCAAGTGGATTAGGTGAGTCACCCACTCATCCCTGTTATCCCAGCTGGCAGTGTAGCATCTAAGCTGCTGTTTGTTCATCAGTGTCCTGTTTTTACTGGAACCCAAGAGTTTTAACCTGGAAAAGTCTTTTAGAAAAATTACTCTCATGCAGGTTTAAAAAAAAAAAAATCTGGGTTAATGTGGAAATTTAAAATATATCTAATCAGTGTACCCCACACTTCCCCTTCATATTTAAAGGTTGCAATTTCCAGTGAAAACTTGCTGCCCTATTATAATAATAATGATTTAAAAAAAAAAAAAATCAGTGTCATCTTATTAAACAGGGAGTAAATTAGCAAGTAGCTGCTTTCAGTGCAGCCACTTGACAAGTTAAAAAATCTGTTAAAAGTTATACATACATACAAAATAATAGTGTTAAAAAAATGTAGATCTTTTATATATTTGACAATATTGGCATTAGGAAAAGAAACAGAAACTACAAACAGAATAGTGTCCGTAGTAAAATGGATATACTGGTATCAGTGGTATTTATATGCCGAAAAAGAATATCATGACAGGTAATAATGAAGAAATAAAATAAGTTTTAGTTGAGGTGGCAAAGGCATCACCACTCTGCACTGGCAAGAAGTGATTAAATAAATGAATTTTTCCCTTTTAATCATTATCAGGTGAGGTATCTGACTCGGAGAGTAACAGCTCGTCCTCCAGCTCCGACTCCGACTCCTCTGAAGACGAGGTTTTCAGGGATGGTTACGATGACGACCTGATGGGAGATGCAGAGGACAGAGCTCGGCTGGAGCAGATGACGGAGAAGGAGAGAGAGCAGGAGCTGTTCAACAGAATTGAAAAAAGAGAGGTGCTAAAGAGACGGTGAGTGTTGATGAAGGGTCAGGCAAAGATCTTTAAAACCGTATACTTTGTATGAATGATACTAAACTGAAGAGAAAACATGCATGGGGTAGAGTTTAACAAGATAATGTAATATGTGCTCACTTTGTTCTTGGGATTTTTTTGACAGGTTTGAAATTAAGAAGAAACTGAAGACGGCAAAGAAGAAGGAGAAAGAAGAAAAGAAAAAGAAGCAGGAGGAAGAACAAGAAAAAAGGAAGCAATCTCAGGTTCAAGACACGCAAGTGGTGAGTGCAGTTTGAGATGAAACTATCCAATGTGTCACTATAATTAAAGGGTAAAGTTCAGCTTATGAATTAAATTCTGCCAGAACTGTCCATGATGTCATTTTCTATCAACATCCATCCTTAGGTCATGTCACACAACAAGGAAAGACGATCCAAACGTGACGAAAAACTTGACAAGAAGTCCCAGGCCATGGAAGAACTAAAAGCTGAACGTGAGAAGAAGAAAAACAAAACAGGTGAGTGTTATTTCGTATACATTACGTCATTATTGGGATAATTTTGTCTTTGCAAACACTCACACCACTTTTTTTGGCAAACAGCTGAACTGCTGGCCAAACGTCAGCCTCTGAAGACAAGTGAAGTTTATTCAGATGATGAAGAGGAAGAGGAGGAAGATGACGACAAATCATCAGTCAAAAGTGATCGGAGTTCACGCTCCTCATCTTATGATGATGACGAGTAAGCATAATTTTCTTTCTTGTGCGTGAGAAAAAAAAAGATTTTTAACACCCTGTCCATCTGTTTTCATGTAACTCTTAAATTTATTTTGATCACAGAAAAGAGGAAACTCCACCAAAGTCGCAGCCTGTTTCTCTACCAGATGAGCTCAACAGGGTCCGTCTGTCCAGACACAAGCTGGAGCGTTGGTGCCACATGCCCTTCTTTGCTAAGACTGTTACTGGCTGCTTTGTGCGGATAGGGATCGGAAACAGCAGCAGTAAACCAGTTTATAGGGTAAGCTTGACTTCTGGACATTTTATATTGAACAGCAATGTGGCAATTTATCTCATGACTAATCTCACAGATGTCCACATTCTTTCATTTCTGTAAATCATTGAGGTTTTGGCATCATACGGTGCTCAGCGTAAATGAGTACACCCCAACAGATTTGGCACGAAACCTTTAGTTTTCTTTGAGGATTTACATTTTCTATTGGACACTAAACAACATACCATGTTCTCAGTTAAATAAATGTTCTATAAAACTCAGTTTTGTCCAAACTTTTTAAAACTACGCTAATGTTCATTGAGATATTGATTAAAATCTTACTTTTCAAAGGGATGATGTACTCATTTCTGCTGAGCACTGTATGTCATCCCACTACAGTTTCTTCACTCCAAATAAGTACAGAGAACATTTAATAACAGATCTGTGGTATACATAAAATCCAATAGAACTGGATTGCCTAATGAACTTTTTTCCAGTTTTTTTATTTTAAATCTGTTTGACAAATAGTTTCACTAAGCTCCTTCCTTCCTAATATGACATGTATGAATAATGGTACTTGAGTAGCTGTGGTTTGGTGGATGAAGATCTACTTAGAAAACCAAAGCAGTTTTTGCTGAGTGTGACATGTGATACATTGATCAAGTGAGTTTATGTAACTTTAAAAATAGTAGAATGTCAGTTTGATGATGTTAATTCAGACTGTAGATCTATTGATTTATTTCCAAATCCTATCATGGTCCATGTTGATGGGCTGATATAAGGCTGATTTTTGACAATATTTTTCCAGATAAATGTGTTGTTAAGTGTCATTATTCAGTTTAACATCCTTTGAATAATGATTGAATTTTATTTGTATTTGTTATTATGCTTAACTGCCAAACACAAGTTCTCATCAACTAATTGTTTTAATTATTCCCGGTAGTCCTGATATGATACAATATTTTAATACCAAAATAATGATTGACATTTAAAATAAATCATATCACAACACCATTTATTGATTTATTTAAGGTTTATTTAGTAACATTAGATTTCATTGAAATTTTCTCGCCTTTTAAAGGTCGCTGAAATTGTAGACGTGGTAGAGACGGCAAAGGTTTACCAACTTGGATCAACGCGAACAAACAAGGGATTACAGCTGAGGTAAGTTTTGTCACCAAAGAATATGTTAAAGTAGGTTATCAACACTTTTGCACTCTTAGAGAAACTTGACTGTCAATGATGGATGTTTTTCTTTTTTTTTCCAGGCATGGCGGTGACACACGTGTTTTCAGGCTTGAGTTTGTATCAAATCAGGAATTTACAGAAAGTGAATTCATGAAGTGGAAAGAGGCGGTAAGTGTTTTCTAACAGGAGGATATTTAGAACAACCTGTATCCATGCTGAGAAATGAACTGGGATGAGTTAAAGTTGTGTGTTTATTTACCCTTTCACAGATGATGGTTGCTGGGATGCAGGTCCCGACTCTTGATGAAATCACCAAAAAAGAACAGTCCATCAAAGAAGCTCTGAACTACAAGTTCAATGACAAAGACATAGAAGATGTAAGACTCGTTCGGTTTATTTGTTTTTTATGCGTTGCAGCACAACACAGCCCAACTTGTTTGTTTTGTCTCCTCCAGATTGTTAAAGAGAAGGACAGATTCCGAAAAGCACCACCAAATTATGCCATGAAGAAAACACAGTTACTCAAAGATAAGGTAAAAGAAAATAATACAAACTTGTTGAAGTGAAACATTGACCTTGTAGAGCTGTCAACATACAATCAAACTGTCCTTCACTTAATTGAGTGTTACGGTTATGGTGTTGCAGTTGATTCTTTCTCATTTGTGTTTTAATCGAAGGCCATGGCAGAAGAGAGTGGTGACGGTGACCGAGTGAAAGTTATCCAGGATGAGCTGAATGAGCTGGAGGAAAGAGCTGAAGCCCTGGACAGGCAGCGGACCAAGAATATATCTGCCATCAGGTCAGTGAACTACAACCATTTAATACTGCAGTAATCTACCTTCAGTCGTTTTCACACTTAATGGTACAGTAGACTCAAGAATGCATCATGAATGAAGACAAGACAAACAACCAACAAGAAATCTCACTCATCTCCTGGCTAATGCAGGGCAACTTCTGTTTCTGCTACATCAAAACAAAATGCGAAGCTGCATTTGGTTCACTTGAAGTGGACTGAGACCGACGTTTGTAGGTGGATCAGAATTCACCTCTTTGGTCTGCATCAGAGTTTAATTATGCATGCACCCCTCCCAAAACGAACTGGACCAACAGAGGAAATTAACTTTGATCTGTTTAAAGTGGACCAACAGCTCTGGTGTGAAAGCGCTCTTAGTCTGATCTGTAGGAATGTTTAAGGGTAATCCTGGGTTTCTGCAGGTTTTTAAAAAACCTAAAATGCAGTAATCTAATCTTTAGGCCTTTAGGAGTATGTAGACTTACTTGAGAAGTCATAGCAGAGAAGAAATTAAACTATTGTTGTCAATATGGATATGAAATAGGTTAGGAGTGTTAAACGTGTTGTTAAAAAAAGAAAAAAATTAAAGTAAGGTTTTTTTGTGCGTGTGTTTTTGTTATACAGCTACATTAATCAGAGGAACAGAAGCTGGAATATTGTTGAATCAGAGAAAGCTCTCGTGGTAAGTGTCCACCTTCGAATGTGATTATTCAACAGTTGTAAGTAATAATATTAATACAGCTTAACCTCACTACTTTTTTTTAAAGGCTGAGGGACAAAACTCCAAAAACCAACAAATGGACCCCTTCACGCGGAGACAGTGCAAACCCACCATGGTGTCTAATGTAAGGCTTGTGTTGAAATGTCTTTTTAAATTATAATAAATGTCCCATATTAAGAATGTTGAATCATCCTCTGCTTCTTGTCTTGGTCCTGCAGGCCAGAGACCCATCAGTCCATGCAGCTATTCTTGCCCACCTGAACCAGAAGTACGGCTCTGGATCAACACCAGATCCTGGTAGTGCTGAGAAGAACAAAGTGGTAAGGAGAGCAAACACCAGGAGACACTCCTTCTACTGTTAACATCACAGATGTTTGGGCAGAAAAGTCTGACGTGTTCATTAACTTCAGCTATGTTTATTTAGGTAGATGTAAACAATACTAAGTCCCAGGGCCCAGTAATACTAAACTGGATTTGTGGTTAGTGAGGTCATTAGGTGTAGCCTTTGGTTTTGAGTGTCACAACAGTAGTTCACCTTTGACTGGATTCTTTCAACACTGTAGCCATTTTTACACAGAGATCATGGGGGGAAAAAAAAGCGAGATGGTTATCCCACCTTTTTTCCACCATTGACCAATTTACACAGCCAAGCCCAAGGTGGAACAGAGGTGAGACAGGCTGGAATTTTACACATGGAACTGACACATTTTTAAATCCCCTAACATGCAAGAGACAGGGGACGCATGGAATGGAGGCACTGGCATGGAGCACTGCAGCGAGTGAAGCTGAGCTTGTACCCACTGTAGCTGGCTTCGTTTGTGCCTGCCACATGGGTGAAAATGGCATGTAGCTGTGGAATCATGTCAGTGCCTCCATATGTGCCAACTGTCTCTCCCGTGCCGAGGGTTGGCTGTCACGCCTTGGTTGCGGAACAAGAGGTGTTCCTCTCACACAGGGTTCCACAATCATGATCCCACCTTTATCCCGGCACTGTGACTACCTCCCAGGACATTACAAAGTCACGATAAAGGCAAGACTAAATGATCCACCATTATGTATACACAGATGTTGTTGCAGAAAAAAGGTGAAATATTCTTGTGACAGAAGTGCTGTGTAAAAGGGGTTTGTAAGTTAAGCTCCACACCTAACATGCCCTTTAGCAAGTTTTGTTCAAGATAAGAGCTCAAAACATATAAAAGCATCACCTGCAGACCAAATGAAAAATCACCAATCCTTGAAGAAGACCTTTAGGTTGTGATGTAATGATAAAAAGAGACTGATTTAACTGCGTAAGACATTTGTCACCAATTTTTCATTAAATTTGTAAAACCTGAGTGATAGCCAAAGTATCACAAATCCGGAATTCCATGCAGCTGCAGTAGTAAGACACAATGGAAGCCGTTTTGTGTTTGTTGCCGCTACAGCCGTACTGCGGTTGCATGGAATTCTTGAAAAAACCCAAGTGATGGTTTTGTTTAGGTTTTGGTTTGGTATATAAACACATGGAGTATTTAGTGGTGGTGGAGTACACTTTGAAATGGTTCAGATATGTAATCACAGAAAGACTAAAGGATTTGTAATGCATAGGCTGTCACTCAGGTTTTACAGATTGGGTGAAAAATTGCTGAAGAATGTCATACGCAGCTCTAAAGTGTAGCTGTTGAAAGAATCCAATTAAAACGTCTTTCACTCAATGTGAGCAGATCTGGACAGCACAGGAATTTAATGTAATACACAGATGTACTTCAAGGATGTGGTATTGATGATACCATTAACTTGCACATTCATGCATTCCCGCTCTTTGCAGCAGCTACCATGTTACCTTCAAATTGTATGATTTTAGATTCCTCAGGAGTCACTCATGACTAGAGTCAGAAATCCAAAGTTGACAAATTGAATTAGTAACACATTTGTGACTCTACTTAAAGGAGTGATATTTAGCAATTTTTTTTAAAAATAGAACTTAGCATTTTAAAACATTTCCCTGTGGTCAACATAAACTGTAAATGCTTGGGTCTGAATTCTACATCAAGTAAACTTCACAGGCCCATCTTCAATCCTATTTCTGAGTATTGACATGAGAAAGGTCATTTTGAGCACCGGCCCTTTAAATGCAAATGAGCTACTTCACACCCCTCCCCTCTCTTGGTTGTTGACTGTGCTGCACTAAATATTTTAGGTGATGGGCTCAAAGTTTGGACCTACTTCAGTATGGACTACAACCGCTGCTGCTGACAAACAATTATATCGTACTTGGAGAAATGTTCATCAAAAGTCTTGACCTTATATGTGCAAATGTCATGACGTAACTAGTTATAACTAACAAACTGGTTAGAAATTAAAATAGATTGTTGAAGTCCACTTGATTTTTGCCAAGATGACTATAATGATAGCTCTGCAGCACCTGGGGGTTCACATTCAAACTTTATGAACTATTAGGGTCCAAATACACAAATAAATGAACCAAAGACTAATAAAAGTGGGTTTCGATAAATATTATCCCTTTAAAACAATTGCAGTTGTTAGTCTTAATGTGCTTCCTAGTACATTTAACTATGTAAACAGGAGCATGTGTACCTGTTGCAGAGTTGCTCATATTCAGATGCATCGGATTGTTGTGTATCTACCCATTTAGAAAGTGGATTCTGTTTGAATATATCTGTTTGTTTGAATCAAGTGCTTGCCTTTTGTGAATATATGTCATCTGCAGATATCACCACAGAGCTTTCTGGAGAAAAACACTAATTAAATTAGCTGCAGCGATCATGTGCAACTTTGAAGCAGAACATAGCTCATTCCTTTCCTCCACAAGTATTCATTTTGTTGTATTGGGAAAAACAACATTGATAACTAGGGCTGCACAACATATTGCAAAAATATCAATATTGCGATAATGGAGTGTGCAATATTCATATCGCAAAGACGTGCAATAATTATTTATTGGGGTACCAAAGTGGTTTTCTCTAACACTTTAACATGATAGTTTTTCTGGTATAAAAACTGAAGTAATGCTATTACTGTTGCTGGTTGAATGTAAGTTTACATGTTATTAATGTTGAAAAGATATGAATATTTTTGGAGCACAACTTTGGGAAAGGCCTGAGCACTTCTATTTAAAGATTTAATTTTTATATGCAGTATTTACCAAACCAGGCCAGAAATGGAATATAGTTTAGTTAAAGCTCTTATATGGCAGTACTCTGACACTTTCGTTATCGTTATTATTATTATTACACCCACGTCATTTACACTGTTATATGTGAATAAAAAGACCAAATATCTGACTGTGTTTGTGTTGAAGGTTTATGGGAACAGCATCACCAGGTTCTACCACAGAATGTTGTCACTGATGGTAGTAGTACGGTATTTTGTCTTAAATTATTAATGAGTCACATACAATCTGCTCATTTTAACACTGTTATGGAACACTTTTATTAGGAGATAAAATTGGTATTTTAGGTGAGTGAGAAATATTGCAATATGATTGTTATTGCAATGCTGTACACCCATATTTTACATATCACAAGTTTTGCGAATGTTGGTGCAGCCCTGCTGATGAACACAGCCAGGCCTTGAATTAAACTTTTAACTTCTTCTGTTACAGGGTCAAGCAAACCAGAAAGACAAAGATATCCCCAAGCCAACCACTGACCTCTCAGAGGACTTGTTTAAAGTTCACGATTTTGACGTTAAGATTGACTTGCAGGTTCCTAATGCAGGTGAGATGATCATTATCCCAGTCCCTATTTGTCTTACCACACAATCCAAAGTACTTGACGTGTAGGTTAGTGCTTTAATGACCACGTTCCTATGTGTTTTCCAGAGGCCAAGTCTCTGTCTGTGAGCTCCAACGCACTCCCAGTGAAGGACGGTGCACCCCGCCGGTCCCTCAACCTGGAAGACTACAAGAAGAGGCGGGGTCTCATCTGATGCGGCCCGTCTGTCTTTGACAAATGACATTGCATGTGTAATTGGCGGTATGCGTGGGTGTGTGTCTGAGCGTGTGCATGAGACGGAACGAATGTAAGTGTGTGCGAGTTCGGAAGTCTGGGTGTGTGAATGTTGATGACTGACTGTTTCTCCTAACACAGAGGACATACTGATTGAGCAAACGCAACATTTTTCGCAAAGGATCTCTCTTGGAAAGACCTGTCCACATATTTGTTATTTTTACATGATCACACACTCATATATTGAGTTGTGTTTTTTATGTATAGAGCTTCTTCCCCACCTTTTTTTAAATATTTTTTTATTTTTTTTGGAGTTGGGGATCATCTTCTGGAGTCCACTTCATTTTTTTCCCCCCTCTAAAAAATGACACGCTGCTTGTGGATCATTATCTGAACAAAGACACTATCTCAGAAGACTTAGATTGTTGAGGTGTTTTGAGGTCTTTTCTGGACTGGACATCTAATGGAGTTGACCAGCCTCTCCTCAACAACGCCTCATTACTGTTGTAAATCTCCCACCTCCCTTAAATGTGTGATCTTGTGCCCATGTGGTTCATCCTGATTTTATCGGCGTCACGGTCTTTTGCAGAGCGTAAATGTTCACCACCTTGACTGTGGCGCCGACCTTCTGCGTCAAATATGAAAATAAAGACTCAGGCATAGAACTTGCTGAGCACATCACCTGGACATTTGTCACTTTTTAAGTCTTTGAAACAACCCGATTTAAGAGGAAACTTTTTCTATGGCTGGTTATTAAAGTGTTGCTTTGTTTTTTTTGTTATCTTTTCAGTTGGTTGTTCTTGGGACAACCCCTGACCTTAAACTCCCAGAGCAGATTCTACGTGTTATTGATTGTGTCTATAGTCAGTTCCTGTATTGATGTGGCATGCCATGTAAATATGCATTTTGGAGTGAGTGCGGAAAAATAAAGAGGCACTGTTTCATAAGATTTGTGTCTGTTCGTATTTTTTCTAAATTAATGGTGAAATTTTTACTAGAGGTCACTTCATTTCCAGAGTTATTTCAGGTAGCTGACAAGGTAAATTATTTGCATAAAATCAGTCACTACATATTTTATATTAGGAATTTATTCCACATACTTAACACTTAAAATAGTGTCTCATAGTACAATACAGATAAAATTAAATAACTTGCAGTTTCAATGGTTTCTTCAGAGAAGATTGATTATGTATGGAAAATTGTCATTTTTCTTAATGGCTTATTTAAATTTTAAGCTAAGTTTCTACGATGTATCAGTGCCTAATAATGATCACATCAATATACATACAAAAATACTGTCATGGAAAAAGGTGCATTTGTTTGGACAAACATAAAAATAGCTCAGTTTAATGTAAGTAATGTATGTATGTAATTAGCCATTTTCCATGATTTTCTGGATAATAACCAAAATCACATAAGGTCTTACATCAATAGCTATGACATTGTACTGACAAAAACAATGCTTTTAGGCATTCCGTGTTTTCTGTCTGTTTTAGTCACATGATACACACAGGACTTAGTCCTTGATTGCAGATCCATTGTTTTTGATGACTGCAGCCATGCGTTTGGGCATGCTCTCCACCAGCTTCTGACACTGTTCTGCAGTCACAGCAGCCCACTCCTGTTGCACAAATTCAAACAAATCTGCTTTGTTTTGGGGCTTGTGGTCCTCCATCTTGCCTTTGATGATTTTCCACAGGTTTTCAATTGGATTTAGATCTGGTGATTGAGCAGGCCAAGGCATGGTTCGAATGTTCTGGGTCTCCATCCAGGCTTTAACTGGCTTTGCCGTGTGGCAGGGGGTGTCGTCTTGTTGGAAAATCCAGTCATTGGAGGCAGGGAAGAGTTTTCCAGCTGATGGAAGAAGACTGTTCTCCAGAGTAGCCTTGTACATGGCCTGGGTCATCCGCCCCTCACACAACTGTATCAGCCCAGTTCCACCCATACTGAAGCAGCCCCAGACCATCACAGATCCACCTGCAGGCTTTACCGGGGGTGGGTCACAGTCTGCTGTGGAGGCTTCTCCAGGTTTCTTCCAGACCTGTGAGTTAGCTGGAGTGGGCTTCACCTGGAAAGTGGTTTCATCACTGAAGACAACCTTAGCCCAGTCTTCAACAGTCCAATCCTTGTGATCCTCAGCAAACCCTAACCGGGCTTTCCTCCCCCTTTCGTCGATGAAGGGCTTCTTCCGGGCCCTGTAAGACTTCAGACCAGCTTCCAGAAGTCGGTTTCGAATTGTCCTTAGCGAACAGGTCACGTTTCTCGACAGTGCCCACTCGTTCTTCAGGTCCCTGGAGGTCTGGTAGTGGTTCTCCACACAGGTCCGGATGAGTTCACGGTCATCTCCAGGGGTGGACAGACGTTTTCTGCCGCGACCAGCTAGCACTTGGGTAGTTCCATGATCCATTGCTTTTTTCTTGGTGTAATGAACAGCTGTCTTGGAGATCTTGAGTTTTTTTGCTACTAGTCTCTCACTCATGCCAACTTCCAGCATGGCCAGGATGGCTGTCTTGGTGGCTTCACATAATTCTTTAGTTTTAGGCATTTTGTGAAAGCTGACGACTTCTAAGTTCTGCTGCGCCTGGAATGTAAGCAGGAAATCACGCCAGGCCTTTCTTCTTCTTGTTTTGTTTTTTTTTAAGGGCGGTTATAAACTTTTTTAGTGCATTACCGCCACCCTCTGGATGGAAATGATCCTCTATGACAGGGCCGTCAACTCATGTTAGTTCACGACCATATTCAGCCCAGTATGATCAGCGGTGACCAGTAAAATAATAATAATGAAAAAAGTTAAATTACATTATTATAATATTTACATCTATACAATGCCCTTCAAAAATGTGAATAATATAAATAATGTGAAATCTCTTAAGAAAAATAAGTGCAATTTTAACAATATTATATCTCAGTTTATCATCACAATTTACAGATGACAGTGGATTTACAAATATACAAAACATTTAACAGGCAGAATATCAGTAAAATGTACATATTTTTCTTAAGACATTTTAGATTCTTCACATTTTGTGAGTAGATGGTGTAATTTTACTTTTTTTTTTTTTTTTAAATTGTCATTATTTATAGGTAAATGTCATAGTGTTTATCTGGTCTGACCTTCTTTGGATCATATTGGTCTGTACATCCTTGATTGTTAATGTCTTCAGCGTCATTTTTGCATTTCACAAATGCATCTTATGGGATGAGCTTTACAATATAAAAGTCTGGGATGTGTAACGCAAAGCCAACTCCACCACCGGGTGTTCTTAGCTACATCTGTATAAATCTAAATAAACCCTTTCCAATTAGTCTCTAGTCTACGTCCCATCACCACACTATTATAATCAGTGTTTTGATCAGTGTCCAATCTTGCAGAACACTGAAATCAACCTCTGAAGGGGGCAGGAGCCATGGTGGTTTAGCTGACCCTCTCTCTCTCCAATCTCAGCTTCTCTATTTCTTTACTTATGTTCTAAAGAAAGTTCTCTTTTCTTATTCTCCCCACTCCCAAATATCATTTGCCACTAATTTAGTTGTATACTTTCCTTGATAACCTTTTAAGTTAACTATGTACCCCAAATGTTCTAGTAGTTGTCTGTCAAACAACCTGGCGAAAGAAATGACAAATTGTTCCTTATGTGTCCACAGAGGTCTAAATATTAACATACCATATTATATCAATACAATGTTGATTATTACTGCTAATGTTTTTATTATTATTATTATTATTATTATTATTATTATTATTATTATTATTATTATTATTATTATTATTATTATTATCATCATCATCTTAACGTCAGGTAAGTGGAGTACCACCATAATTTTTAAACAGGCATTTTCATACGCGCTCTGTTTGGGGTCCTCAATTGTAGCACTTCCTGGTCCACGTATTGAGGAGAACACCAATATACATTCTCTTTGACATATAATGACATTCACTCATTTTAATCCAAACGGTGTTGTTCGTTCATCTTCAGCCGTGAAACCTCAGTGACAGCCGGATGACCTGAGATATTTCCACCTTTGGACGTCTTTGAATCGGTAAATCAATAGCTTCTATCAGTTAGCCTGTTAGCTCAACCAGCTCTGTTTACTTCAGTTTGATTATACGCAGGACCGAGCTGCTAAAGATTCCTGTAGCTACTGCTGTCATGAATATCTGTAATAAGGCGGTTTTAAAAATTCTAACTTGTCGGATGTCGTTCTGATTTACTCTTTAGTTAGCATGCTAGCCGTGCAGAAGCATCCCACACTAAAATATTCTTAACTTACGATACAACCCAATTTAAATCTCTTTCATTCTTCTCATCTGTAGCTATCTGTGACACTAAAGCGATTGCCTTTCATGACAATTTAGCTTGCAACGTCTAGGATGGGTTAAAAGCATAGGACTTATCCTATGTGTGTGTGGTGCATGAAAAAGAAAAGTAATTAATTGAAGAAGACACTTTTATTTAAATGAATAATTGATATAATCACCACAATATCCAAAGCCTTTCATCTGGCCTTGGAATAAGCAACATATTTATTTTACGATTCACTGTGTACATAAGGGGTGTAGTCAAGTCTTATTAAATTGATGTACAATGTGTGCTGAACATAGTTGGTTGATGATCTGAGGAACACAAGAAGACAGTTTGCTAAAATTCCCTGATACATTACCTAGCGTATATAACAACATGTGTGTGTATGTATATGTATATTGGCATAGTATTACTGAAAAAAATCCCAATATATTTATAACTGTTGTATGTGTAAGCAAGCATGATTTTTATGTAATGAAAATTCAGTGTGTATAGTACAGGCATAACATATTTTACATCACTTTGTACTGACACTTGTGGTCACACCACAGAAAAGCAAGATTACATAGACTTCAAGCAGTTAGTCAATGTTTATAATAATGCAAGGTCAGTTTTTCTTAGAGCTAGATGGTTTGGTACATGTGAAATGTAGCTGTAGAGTCAAAACTTTCAGCTTATTCTGAGTAATTGTATGTGCAAAGGTATTTACTAGCTTAATGACTCCTAATGAAATTAACTTGGGCTGGTTAAACATCATGTTTGGTACAATCTGCTGCACATCTCAAATGTGGCGAGTTTGAATTGTTTCAACACTATAAACATTCATAATATACTGTAAGTAAAAGCACACATCAAGAATTTGTCATTGTTGTCCAAATTGCTGCCAATATTGGAACATTTAGCTTATTAGAGGTTTCCTTTTTTTCCACAAGTGACATTTGAGGAAGTTGTTATTATTACCTACTGACGGGTTCAGCTAATCCTTCAGCCTTCATTAGAGCTGTCAATAGATCCTACTTACATGGATAAAAACAGCTGATCAGGCCGGAAAACCTTTAGAAATAAAGATTCCTGACCTGCCCGTTTCTGTTTATTAAGTGGAACATTTAGGCAGATGCCATTATCACCATTACATTTCTGGTATCAAAATATCCACTAACACCAGTATGAGGGCTGCATAATATTGGAAAAAACTTACAT
>JAPTGZ010000016.1:19399366-19425900 GCA_029814645.1 Fowleria isostigma | reverse complement strand
GTCAAATACATTTGAAATTAGATGAAAATGCATTGAGTTTATTTACCTCCTACATTCCAGGACATGTGATGTGACTATTGTGCACACGTACATTGCGATGATGATGCTCAAATGGTATATTGTGCAGCTCAACCAGTATGCTAATAATTTTTGTTTGTTTCATTAGCAGACAAGATGTCTTGGTTTGCTGACTTGGCTGGAAAAGCTGAAGACTTTCTGAATAAAGTGGACCAAGGTGCTGCTACTGCTCTGAGCCAAAATCAGACAAGAACATCCTCATTCACATCATCCTACACAGAAGAATCTTCTGTCAAACCTGAGTACAAGGCTGAAGTAGCTGTGACACACTTTGCATCCTCTCATGACGCACCAAACTACATTTCTGCAGCAGCTGGAAACATTAAAAGATCTAATGCAACCCTGCTGGCTGGCACAGCCAGTGTATCCGGTGCACCCTCTGGTTCTGGCAGTAGTCCTCCCAGCTCTGCTAAGACATCATCCAATTTTGTGAGGCCCAAAAAGAGTGAGCAGGATGTGGACGATGATATGCTTTTTGACTTTCTCAACAGTTCAGACCCTCCAGTCAGCAATAGGAGGGATTCAAGACGAGTACCGGTCACTGAGGCCCTTAACCCAACACCTCCTCTTTCTATAACCCCACATACCATCCCTTCAGCCCCATCCACACCCCCCTCAACTCGTGGAGTATCTCGGGCTTCAAGCCTCAGCTCTCTGTCTGCGCACAGCATCAAAACATCTGAAGAGAGCTCTGCCAAAGAGCCAAGCCAAGGTATGAAGACACCAGACCACCCATCAAACTGATTAATAACATCTACACAACTTACTTTAATTAGAAGAGATTTATTAACACTTCACACCACCCATCACACTGATTAATAACATCAACGCAACTTACTTTATTTAGAGAAGATTTATTACAACTTTATGGACTGTAAAACTCCCATCATCCCGTGTTACTTACTTATGTCTTATGTTTGTTTTGATTAACATAGCCTATTCCCTATGGCAGAAAATGCATACAGTGCATTAAATGCAGTAAAACAACAAATGCAAGAACTAAAAGTATAAATTAGCTTATTGTTTGCTGTCGTTTATGCAATATACACTAAACTGGACATAAATATTTATTAAAAAAATACAAATAAAATGAAAACATATCAGTACATCTTATATTGTCCAACCATCAAACAGCATAATCTCTATAATATATAAATATATAATATATGTATTCTGATAAATGTTGATATTTATATTTGGTTGTTGTAGACACACCTGAAAGTTCAGACTCAGGTTTGGCTGTCCCTCAAGAGTCCAGCAGGCCAGAGCCTCCTCCCACAGAGGAGCCACAGAGCCAGGTCCTGTCCAGTTTGCGTTTGGAGAACCAGCTGCTGCGCAGTGAGGTGGCCTCCCTCAACCAGGAAATGGCTTCAATCATTCAGAGGGCAAAAGACCTACAGGATGGTAAGAGAAGGGACAATGCAGGACCATTGACAGACAATATCTATGTACATTGCTGTGTTTTCATTCACTTCATTTCACTATATTAGAACTGAACCAGTCCAGATTACGTGCGGACAAATGGAACTCAGAGCAATCCATGACTGACCGAACATTACGAGAACTTCGATCACAGGTTGATGACCTCACAGAGGCGCTGTCTGCCAAAGACGGTCAACTTGCAGTCTTGAAAATTAGACTCGATGAAGCTGATCAGCTGCTTAAATCTCGCAGCGCTGCCCTTGAGGAAGCACAGAAGGAAAGGTCAAGGTATACTATTTTTTTTATCCCTTGTAAGTGATTATCACTGATAGCTTTTTAGGTGTCATTTAATATCTATACTGATTTCTTGTTTTTTAAGAATTATGCAAGACCACACTGAAGGGAGTAGCATGCATTCTCAAGCCCTTGAAACAGTGCAGGAGAGATTGCGAGAGGCTGAACTGACACTCAGAAGAGAACAGGACAACTATCGACAGATGCAGGTAAAAGAGACTGGTTATAATTCTCTGTAGTTACAGTACCTTAAGCTCTGTTGAAGGTGGTGAGTGGTGAAAAATTGCTATTGTATGTTGAAAAAACAATTAACATTGTATTTAGGTATCATTTAGGTGTGTCCGTGTAAAATGAAACCTTTTACTTCAAGTGCTGGATTTAATTAATATCTAGCTTGAGTATGTGAATATCACATGACATCATATCCCTCGGATCCTTGATGGGTAGAGTGAGTATGCAGGCCGGCTGTCCAAACTGGAGGCTGAGAGGCAGACCCTCGCAGAAACAATAACTGCATCAGAACGACGAGCTGCAGAGGAAAAACTCAGGATCGATGATTTCCAGCAACAACTGAAAAGTGCTAAAGCTGCTGCTGAGGCTTCCAAGCAGGAGTTAGTGGAATATAAGCACAAAGCGTCACGCATCCTACAAGTAAGGCTCTTTGCAGATACTCCCTATAAAATGTTTTTTTTACAAGATGTTTTTTTCCCTTTGTAAAACTAGGTAAACTTTTTTTTAATTTATTTATTTATTTTTTTTTTTTTCAATTTCACCATTGAATTTCAGGTCAAGAAGTTGGATCCCAAATACTTATTTAGTTCTGCATTTTTGACAAGTAGCCACTGAAACTAAATTTGATCATTAGTACCAGTTAACTGAGCCATACCAATCACTTCTCAACATCCAAGAAATACTGAAAGTTATTTGCAACATATATTATTCCTCCTGATTTACTGCTGAAATCAAATGAATAAATATAGAAGTTTCCCAAACCTTTAAACCATTACTCTTATGTTTTGACATTTTGTTCTAGTCCAAAGAGAAGCTAATCAGCAGTCTGAAGGAGGGATCTGGCTTAGACACTCTGGATGGCAGTGGAACCATGGTGCTTGAGCTGGAAGAATTGCGTCACGAGAAAGAATTACAGAGGGAGGAGATCCAAAAACTACAGGGACAAATACACACACTTCGAACAGAAATCCAGGTGAGGTGCTATGAGCAGCAGATAGAAAACATGAGATGAAATAATAGAGAATATTTTTGTGAATTTGCTTAAAAGTTGAGATCATGTTATTCTCTGACAGGATTTGGAAAATCAAGCCCTGACGGAGGCAGAAACATGGAGGGAGCAGCAAGCGCATTTACATGAGCAACAAGCCTTACAGAACAGAGCCAAGCAGGAGGTGGAGGCGGAGGTTGAACGCTACAAACAGGTTTGAGACATTGATCAACAAGGAGTTTTTAAATGATGTCTGATCAGACTCATCATTTGGGATGCTTTATTTGTTTTGTCACAGGAGGTGCAGTACCTGGAGGATGAGCATCATCGAGCCAAAACCACTCTGCAGAGCCGAATCAAAGACAGAGAGGATGAAATCCAAAAACTCAGGAACCAGGTCAGTCAAACTTTAATAATACGATGCATGGAGATGGGGACATGTGGAGCCTATGTTCTCTAATGCAGAGTGAAGCTTCTTTTAAGAAAAGCTCAAACAGTTTAGATTGGTCTTTTATAAACATTTAAATAAATCAAGAAAGACATGTTGGATCTCCAATGTGCTTTGAATATAATTATAAAATACATAAAAATAGAATTAAAATAGGTCTGAATGTTCTGCCTCTTGGAAAAAGTGGAATTTTAAACATGTCCTGTTATTCTATTACGGTTCCAGCTGACCAATAAGACTATAAGCAGCAGTAGCCAATCAGAGCTGGAGAATCGGCTCCACCAGCTGACGGAGACGCTGATCCAGAAGCAGACAATGTTGGAGGCTCTGGGCACGGAAAAAAGCTCCCTGGTTTTTCAGCTGGAGCGTCTGGAGCAGCAGCTGAAGAACTCTCAGGGAGGACAGAGCGGAGGTCCAGCCATCAACATGAGTGGGCTAGAGGGACCAGGTAGGCTTGGTACTTTTTTGTTATAAATTTTTGTTGTTTGTTATTAAACTTTTTATCAGAGGAAAAGTGGGTTATACATGTTGCTCCTTCACTGTGTGTCAATAAATCATAGCAAAGTAGATAATGAAAGGAAAGTACATAAATAATTGAAAAAAACAAATTGATTAAAAAAAAAAAAAAAAAAAACATATTACAAAAGGGTCCTCACTCTGCCATCCCAGTTTTCTTATACCGTTTTTGAAATGGTAGGCAACTTAAGAATTCAAAAAATAAGAAATGAAAATACTTACACGAAAACTAAAAGTAGAATAAAGATAGGTACATATACAGCAGTAAATTAAAATAGGCTGGGTACTTTTTATTTAATGTTTAATGCCACTGGCCTCTCAGAGACAATAGTATGTTTGTTCATAGTCACAGTGTGATGTAGTTTTTGTGCTGCACTAAATCACCTGCTCTGTTGTGACTGATCAGCCCAATCAATATCACTTGCCATGGTAGTGAATGAAACTCGGCAATGCCTTTTTGATGCACACCATGCAATATTTAGTTTTAATTTTTTTTGTCTCACTGAACTGTGCGACTCAAAAAAAAAAAACCACCCATATTGGCTGTGACATTGTTGTGAAAAACAGAGAGGCCCATTTAGGGTCATTTGGTTGCTTTAATGTTCTTTGTCTAATAAGTATTATTTACTATTCATATTCTAGTAGAAACAATGAAGTCTGATCTGTACTTTTTCTGTTTTTTTAGGTTTGTCACCAATTATAGTTTTTGTTAAATCTGGATGCATAAGCAATGAAATATGGAAATACATTAAAAATAGGAGTATTGTTAAAAAATTATGTAATTTACATGTTTATTTTTTTCGGAGTAGTTTATCACATTTCATTCTACCCAGGTGAGACTTTGACATCTTTTTTTTTTTTTTTTTTCAACCTTTTAGGGGCTCGACAAAGAAATTCACCTGTTCTTTTTAGTGACCAGGACAGCCCAGGGGTGTATGGGAAAGTACGCAAGGCAGCCAGCACTATTGACCGGTTTAGGTGAGATTGTTGTATCACTGACTTCACTGTTTTCTGTAAAATAATTATTATGCTTCTCTTCAAGATGCAGATTCTAAAGGTAAAATGTTAAATACTATATTTCAGCATCAGACTGGGAATCTTCTTGAGACGCTACCCCATGGCCAGACTGTTCATCATCCTATATATGGTGAGGAATTATTTCCAAAATGTCTGCATTTTTTTTGACACTTAATAAACAATAATAACATCTTTGCTACTTGTTTTTCAGGCTGTTCTGCACCTCTGGGTCATGATTGTTCTCCTGACTTACACACCTGAAATGCACCATAATCATCCTGATGGAAGATAGAAGGCTTAATGACAACAGTTTCAACATGTTTCCTTTATTGCCTTCTATGTAAGGATGGTACAAGCTGCTGGAATTTGGGCTCCTGGAGCTGACTCTCCCTGTTTTGCACAGAAATGCTAAGAATTAAAGACATTTCCTTGATTTCTTCAACCTAAGATTGATAGCTGACAGATGCAATTAATTTTTAAATGTTTAGTTGGTGATATACTGTATTAATGGTTTCATGAAAGGGCATAGAAACAGACATTATCTCACACCTGTTCTTCTCATTACCAGCTTTCAGACCTCTGTTCCTCTGAGAGATTGTATTTAACACCATGTGAAAAAGAAATCTTTTAATAAACAAAGTAATAAGGTTTGCCTTGGTAGACAAGGTTTAATTAACACAGTGTGGCTCTTTAATAATTGTCTTATTTTATGATATATTCTGAACTAGTGGGGATATGCAAGTTGATTAGTGTTCTGTGACTTTGTAGACATGGTGTAAAGCTGAGTTAAATGTGCAAATCTGTCTCAGATTTAGGAATGTCACACTCCTTTTTGTTGAGAATGATCTTCAACAGAGTCTGTTTTACTAACAGGCACTGCAGAGTTCAGTAGGATGTTGGTGGCTGTGGATAGCTTGTATTTTTGGAATAAAAAATAAAAATTGTATTTAAGATGTAATGCATGTGTAAATAGTTATAAACATAAAATAAAACATTTTGTTAGAGGATCAAAATCTTCAAAAATGGGATTAAATCAAAGTACACATACGAAACTAAAGCTAAATCTTTCCGGAGCAAACACTTGGTTATAATGACAAGGAAAAACTTCCTTGAAACAGGCAGAAACCTTGAGCAGACCTTGGCTCTTGGAGATATATATATATATATATATATACATATATGTGAATATTTTAATTTATATATGAAATCACACATGGTTCTAATAACCAGAATTATAAAATAGTATAGTCCTAAAAATCTTTCTTCCAAACAAAGGAAATATTTCCCCCATGTGCTAAAATGAAAATATTTACCCATAAGAATCATCAATTTAGAATGTACAATGTATATTTAAATATATATAAAATATTAAAACACAGGATGTCAAATGCCTATAACACATTTTTATATGTAAAAAAAAATCTTGCAAATTTCTGCAGTGCAACACAGGAAAAATTAAGGAAACAATTTACTAAAGCAATAAGGGTCTAACTCAAACCCATTATATTTTAAAGACGTTCTCAACCATAAAATCTCCGAATCATTTTTGAATGACTATCTTTTACATTTGTGGAAACAGTCCTTGAACGCACCTTGCCGCTCTGTGAACTGTTGGTCCTCCAGCATCCCACAATGCACCGGGGCCGTGCCGCTGTGTCCACGTCAAACCTGACAACCCTCGCCGCAACCCTCCGAGCTGATAATGGCTGCAGTTGAGGTGGCACTTTACGGCTCTGTGTTGTTCCAGACGGCTAAAAACAGTGGAAAACCCGGCTCCCGGTGCCCGCAGACTATCCAGGCTTCTAAGTTAGTCTGTCCGCGGAGGTATTAGCAGTCCGACGGGGATATGAAGTCAGTTAGCTCGCTTGTCTTGACAAATTCCTTCAGGCAGCCGATCAGCTGTTATTAGCCGGTGCTAAATGAGCTTTAAAGCAGACTTTTGTTACGGAAGAATAGGCTTTTTTTCCCCAATAAGTTAACTGCGTCGCTGCGGTTTAGAGTTTAGCTTACGAGCTGGATGACAAGCTAACGCCACCTCGGTCTGATCCAAAGCTAGGCTAACCCCCCTGTCCTTTTTAGCCCTGCTTTGTTTGTGTTTTTTATCCTTCCTCTCAAGATGTCATCGTGGCTGGGTGGATTGGGCTCCGGCCTCGGTCAGTCCCTTGGCCAGGTCGGTGGGAGCCTGTCAACTTTCACCGGACAGATCTCAAACTTCACCAAAGATATGCTACTAGAAGGGGTGGAAGAAGTTGGAGGTAGGTGTTGAGCCTCTGTTTGCACCTTAACCTTTCAAGACCTAAACAGCCAACAGCTTCTCGTGATCTAAAGTGTTTAATAACTTCTGACCTACTAATACTATTAATCCATTGAAATTATTCTGCTAAAATGCAGTTTATCAGCTTTTCACTGTTATCATATGTGACGCACAAGGACATCCAGAGGCTCCATATTGAACATGAAAACACTGCCATATTCTGCACCGTTGAGTTACCATTAAACCCATGTAATTTAACAAATGGCAGTGGTTGTAGATGCTTTTGTATATGTTCAGGTAATCATATATTTTGTTGAAAAAAGACTTTTCACACAGTTTTCCTCTGTTTTGGTATAATAACCTTATAATTTACTCTGAACTTTTATGGACAGGTACCTAATCAGTAAATTAAACATAGGAAAATACCAGATTTTCACTGGAATATAAAGACAATAATATTACAAAAATTTAATTATCATAAGTTGCGTAGGAAATGTAATGGAAGTCACTAAAATAGTTTTAGGTCTTTAAAGGTAAATGAATGTAGCTAGAGGGATATGGACACCTGTAAACATCATTCAAAAAGTATTTAAGTATTATGAGTAAAAAGTACTTAAACACCAAAACCATTACCTATTAGGGCTTTGAATTCATATCACTGCTACGTTCATGTGTATGTTACATTTTACTGTAAGTTGAGCTCATTTGAACCACTTTATGTCCTGTTGTGTAGTTAATTTTACATCAATGGGTCATACTCTGTAAGATCATTATGCTTGGAGCCTTACTGTTCTGTGTGAACCATGCATCTCTAAAAAGTAAACCTTTCATGAACCTAGAGGAACAGGTTCAGCTTTCTTCAATATACTGTCTGGACAATTTAAGACAGTTTTAACGCGAGTATTACTAAAACATAGGGTCATTTTCCTCAACTCCGCAATGAACACCTTCAGCGCTCATAAAATACTTAAACATTCATTCACCAAATTTGGATTTGAATTTGACACGTGACATTTACTGGACTAAATGTAACAAGTAACTGTTAAGCAAAGCTGACAGACAAATATGATAAATGTACATCATTTTCTTCTGAGTTGTTGAGTTGAAGATAAAATAGAAACAGTTTAGCAGCATAAAATCAACTTTATATTGAAACACATTACTCGGGTACAAATACTTCATTACATTCTATCTGTTATTACAGTGCCTGCAATAAAACACCTGGAGTACTCAAGTATGAGGTCATTTGTGGACACTGAAACACACTGATTGTCATTATCAGCAACAGCTCATAACACTTAAACAAAGCATGTTTATGTCAGTAGAGGACTGTCATTAAATAAGAAAGCAATAGCAAATTCTGAAAATGTCTGGTTCACCCTATATTAATCTTTTTTAATTTTATTTTAACAAATTCTTAATTATTTCTGCTGACACTCCGACTCACTTCACACTGAGCACAGACATACACCTTACTAGTTTAATTGGTTGATCCAAATCACCTGTAGCGGTGAATGTGACAGTGAATGGTTGTGTGTCTGTATATCTCAGCCCTGTGATGAATTGGTGATATGTCTAGGATGTACTTCACCTTCACCCGTTGGTAACTGGGATAGACTCCAGCACCTCTGTGTCCCTCATGAGGACTAAGTTATTCAGAAAATTAATTATTGAATAATTATTAAGTTATGCTATTTATTGGGAAAGCATATTTAAATACAGCTTTTATGTCATTTGCAATTTTTTTAAAAACTTATTTCTTTTTGTTTTGTAAGTGTTTGTCAGCTGAACTAATCTAGGCCCAGATAGGTTCTGTAAATAATCTGTAATTTTAACAACATTTACCGGTATTTATTTTTGCAGAGCTGGAACCTGTGGCTTTTTTGTTGCTGCAAATATGAACAGTGTTTCTTTCAGTCTACTATGTTGAGTTGTTAGAAACAACTCCCAGTATACAGGTAGTGTGGATCCATTCAACAGCAACACCAAATATAAACTCTAACACATTCAGACCCTTTTCAGTTTGGTTCTTTTTTGCAGCAGACGCTTTCTTGAACTGATGAGTTAAGTTACAGTGAACAGACATTACAACACTTACACCTCTGGTTGGAAGTCTAGTGAGTTGCTTTGCAGTAAAGAGTTTGATCCAGTGTCACAAATATCAGTATCTGTCTCTTTAGAGGCTCTAAGTTGTTTTAGTTCCTGGCAGTGGAAGCCTTGGGACTGTTGAGAGAACTTTTTATTTACAGTGTTGTAGAATAACCAACATCCGGTTCTCTAACTATGGTACATTCCACTCCAGTCAGTCATCATTAGCCCTGCTTTTGTCATGATCATTGTCAGCTGAACACGAGTTAACATTCTGATGGTATCACATTACTATTGTTTGGTTTTTGGGGCTGCATAGTGTTGCTCATAGATGTACAAATGGTTCTTAAAGTGTTGTTGCTGTGTTATGAATTTTATCGGTGTGTATTACTGATTACAGGTCTGGACTCTCGATTGTTTGATTAATTTCAACAAGCAGTGATTATGGAGCCTAAATGGAAAGTTGCCTGTGGCTTTTATCCAAAGAAATCCATCAGTCCAAAGCTAACAGACAATGAGTGATAAAGCATTGACTCAAAGAGAACTTTGCCCACAGATCTCCAACTCACAGCTCCAGTCAAAAACCAAAATGACCAGCTTTTATCACTATGGTAGAGATCAATCTTTTTGCACAATAAACCTGAAATCAATTGTTGAAACTAAACACAGTTATTTTGATTGGATCATCTTATAGCTTCTGCTTTGTTTTGGTTTGTAGTGAGTGTTGTGTTGTGGCCAGGCTTTGGGCAGCTCTTAGGATCACATAGCCCTGACAAGAGCTTTGAAAATGTTGGCCTGCTCAGCCATGCATATTTGTCTGTCATGTGAGCCTCCTTAAGCTGGTGTGTTTGTGACTGTGAAGCTCTTAGTGTCTCCTCTGTGTACATATACTCAACACCATGTTGCATTTGAACCTTAATAAAAAGTAATAAGGCACTTGCTTCCTTTACTTTATTAAAGGGAAATACTTTTTAAATCCCCGTTTTCATGCTACTTTTCTTTTCCATCAACTGCTGGTAAAATATTTTCCAGTGTGCTTAATAGTCTCGTTTTCTGAACAAGTATGTCTGCATGTGCTTTATGTTTGATTTCCCTTTCCGATGTACCCTCAGATGCAGCCACAGAACTGCAGGTGTCCAATTCCAAATTGGCTGAAGTTGAAGCTGCACATGCCACACAGAAATCTGAGGTTGGACTCTTCATTTACACACTCAGAGCCAAAGATAAAACTTAAGGCATATCTCTTCCCATGCTAATCATGACCTCTGAAATGACTGAAAATACACTTTGATGTATTGTATCTCCTGCCTTTTTTTTGTCATTAAGTGACTCTCCCCCTCTTTTTTGTTGGTGCAACAGTATGACAGATTAAAGAAACTCCATGCAGAGCTCGAGGAGAAGCTGGAAGCATCAGAGATCCAGATTAAACGACAATCTGCAGAGTATAGAATCCTTCTGCAACAGAAAGATGTATGTGCATTTTATGTACTATATTAACACATAGGAAATAACCCTTTCAACATTAACAGCTTCTCTAAGAATGGAATGTTAGATATCCTTTTGCCATAACCTTTAATAAAATGAGTTGGTTAGAGAAGCTGTCATAAATAAACACATGCATGAGTCATTTCTACCTCCTCACCTAGATCTGTTCAGGTCATGTCTTGGTTTTATATTTATTTATTTATTTATTTATTTATTTCAAAAATGCTTGTAATAATTTCTGTCATTAAATTCACTATAACTTCAAAATCATTTTGTGTTCTAAATTTCTCAGTATGTTTATTCTCTTGCTTATTTTTTACTGGATTGAAAATTGGACAGAATATCCCATAAACCCCCAGGGGCATTTGAGATAGTTATTCTTATAAACAACTGTCAAAAGGAAAAGCAAATTAATAAACATTTGTTTTATCAAAATCTATGATGTAAAGTGGGAAGAGAAGTTGAGTTGCCATGGCATGAATTTAATATAGGATATATAATTCATTGTCATTTAAACTGTGAAATAGAGAGAGCATGCACCTAAACCTATCATTAGTATGTCTGGTAGAGGGAAAAGCATATTCATTTCACATATAAATAAACTCCTTGACCATTAAATGCTTACCTGGCCCACATTAAGTATAACTGAAATAGATCATTTGTACACACGATATCAACCTCTAAGAGTAGAAATGAGCTTAATTATAAAAACAGTGAGAAAAAAACAAATGTTAAATATTTTGCATCTTCCCAGGTGGAGATCAGTCACCTGAAAGCTCGTCAGAATGGACTTCAGGAAGAAGTGCAGAAGCTGCAGCAATCAGCCCAGTCTGCTTCTATCGGCCCTGCTGTGCTACCTGTCACCACAGCCTCCTCAACCACTACCTCCTCTTCTGCTTCCACTTTCCTGTCTCGGCCCTCAGGGTCCCACCAGGGCTTCCACGGGGATGAAATGGACCTCAGTGATGTTTTATGGTCACAGCAGGAGATCAACCGACTTTCAACAGAAGTAATGCGTTTGGAGGCAGAGGTGGCCCACTGGAGGAGGATGTCGTCTCAGGTACTAATGAGGAGAGTGTGTTGATCTGTGACACTTGGTTTCTGAGAGTTAAGAACTGAACCTGGATCATCTAGTTTTTTAAGTTCTGTCTCTAATTTCTAGGTCATGTTATAGCCCTGAAGCATAGTTCTGTTTCCACTGGGACTTACACTATATTATTAAAGTTCTGTCTCAGCTGGCTTGACTTGCATATGAATTTAAGGTCCATCCCATTCTTAATCCATAGGTTTAATATGACATTGGTCCACCCTTTGCAGCTTTAACAGCTTCAACTCTTCAAGGAAGGCTTTCCACAAGGTTTAGGAGTGTGCTTATGGAAATTTTTGACCATTCCTACAGAAGTATGTTTGTGAGATCACACAGAAGGCCTGGCTCTCAGTCTCCGCTCTAATTCATCCCAAAGGTGTTCTGTGGGGTTAAGGTCAGGACTCTGTGCAGGCCAGTTAAGTTCATCCACACCAAACTCTCTCATCCATGTCTTTATGGACCTTACTTTGTGTACTGGTGCACAGTCATGTTGGAACGGGAAGGGGCCATCCCCAAACTGTTCCACAAAGTTTGGAGCATGGAATTGTCCAAAATGTCTTGGTTTACTGAAAGCAAGAGGCATCAGTGTGTGATCTCACACATGCGCTTCTGGAGGAATGGTGAAAAATTTCAATTAACACACTGTTAAACCTTGTGGAAAGTCTTGCCAGAGGAGTTGAAGCTGTTAAAGCTGCAAAGGGTGGACCAACGCCATATTAAACCATATGGATTAAGAGTGGAATGTCACTTTAAGTTCATATGCAAATAAAGGCAGGTGAGTGAATACTTTTGGCAATATAGTGTATTTCCTGTTTAACTGGTCTACAGAACAAAGTTAATTTAGCAGTGTTTGAACTACAGTCTGTGTTGCATATCCAGATATAATGTATCCTGGGCTCCCAGAAGGCTGAAGCTCTATTACCACATCATGCCACACCAGTGGACATTTTTAAAAACAGATTAAAAATATATCTTTTTTGATGATGTTTGGTTGAGTTATGTGTGCACATGTGTGTTTGTGTGGGTATGTGCACATATGTGGGTTTAAGTGTGTGTACATGTGTTTGTTTATCTGCACTTGCGTTCTCTTTTGTCTACAATTGGTTTTTTTTTTAAATTACTACTATTATTGGAGTTGTTATATAATTGTTGTGAAGCTCATTGAGTCTGCCTTGTGCATGAAATACGCTTTATGAATAAAGTTGAATTGAATTGAATTAATACATTTCTGTAATAATAAAACCATAATGATGAGTGATGGAAATGAAGTGTTATCACAGACCGGGTAAACATTTTTTATATTTGTATCTAAATTAAGACATGCTTTCACTGCTGCTCAACATCATGATCCACAACCTTAACCCATCTGGCATCAGGAAGAGATATATTGATTCATTCTTTACTGCCAAAAAGGGCAATAAACAGTATTAGTCATCAGGATGATCTGACCAACAAGTTTGTCATTTTTGTCATGAATTTTGGCAAAAACCAGTAGTTACTGGCTCCTGGAAACTGGATAATTCGTTTGCAGTTTTTGACACAGGAAAATGAAATATCAGGTATTTCTTCCTTATTTCACTGAGGGTATCTTTTTTTTTTTTTTCATTCCAGACATCGACAACATCTGGAGGTAGTAGTAGTGATCAGGGTGACATTCTCAAACTTCAAAGAACTATTAAGGTGGGTGTCCAGAATAAAGCTTTCCATACTTTAAATTTTGAGGATATCAGTACAACCTTCACAGCTGAAAATTGCTTGGGAGCCTTAATTTTTATATTGTTACATCGTCACAGGAGTTACGAGAGGAGATGAGTCGTGAGGTGGATGAACACCAGCATGAATTGGCTGCTCTGCAAGATGCCCAGCGGCAAAAAATGGCTGACATCACCCGGCGGCACAGAGACGAGCTGGCAGAGTATGAGGAGCGGATAGAGGAGCTGGAAGAACAGATTCAGAGTGGTCAGCCAACTTTTACATCTGATATTATGTCTTAGAAAATGAGAAAATGTGGAAGTGATAGAATTAAAGACATTATAAATCATGGCAGTAATAATGCAGATGGAAATTAAGACCATTTCGTTTAAAATCACATGCTCTAATGTGGTCTGTTAAAAGGTGTAAAATTGATTAGATCCTTTCTGTTACTTCAGAGTGTGATCCACTGTGTAACAAACGAAACTATCACTGCGAAACAAAAAGCAACTCTACAAGATGCTCATATTTGGTGCTAGAAAATGTGTTCTTTTAACCCATAAGGGCCCAGTGTTACTTTTGTGGCAGTTCCCAAAGGATTTTTTTCTCTATATTTAACCTTCCTTAAGTGATTTATCACCATTTCTTGTAAAATTATCTTCTATATTTTGTGGGTTTTTTCCTGTGAAAATCAAGTATTTTCCTACATTTAATTCATTGCATAAAAGCTCAGATTGCAGTTAAGGGTTATTATGTCAGAAACTGAGAAAACTGAGGAAAAATGTCTTTTTCAGTAAGATATCAATAATTGAACATAAAACAAGCCTCTTCCCTCACTGTCATTGATCCAACTCGATGGGTTTTACTGGTGAGTCAATGTTGTAGAAGTGTTTTCACGGTAACTACATCCAAATGAGTCATATCTGATGACCATGAAAAAATGAATAACTATTTTACACCAATTATTTATGTATTGATAGGTTTAGTGGATCAACAGGGATTAAACAGTTTAGATCAGTGGATGGTTTTGGTCGAGAGGGGCTGTTTGGGTCTTTATGGGTTAAACCAGACAAAGCCCCATGTAAAACACAGTGGCAACACTGTAATAGGATATTGATCACTGGACTATTTGACAATCAAGTTTCACAATAGAATTAGTTTGTTTCATAGAATATGGGACCAATTCATGTTGTACATTGTTCTGAACTTTATACCTATTTTTGTTAGAGGGTTGATGTATAATGGGCATTTCTAAGTAACCTACCTCATGAAAATCTATCTTTATTGTCATGTGTTGTTATTGTCTCTGGGTCTGCCACCTGCCAGTATCTATTTTGAGCCGAAAAGTAATAAATATATTGTTTTCTGGCACAGTCCAATACATATCCAATCATTCTCTGCAGGAGGTGGTCAGGCCACTTCTGCACCAGATGCCTCGAAGCTGCTCGAACTCCAGAAAACCATCCGTTCCCTTGAGGAAACGGTAGAGCAGCGGGAGAAACAGGTGTCCGAGTTGTCTGCCAGCTTGGAGGAAGCTGAGAGGAAACAGGCCTCACTGCAGCTGGAGAAAGACGACGCCCAAGAAGAAAATGCTGGGCTGCTGGAGAACTACACACGGCTGCAGGCCTCCGTCACCGAGCTCCAAACCCGAGTACAAGAGCAGGAGGGGAAGAGTCTGCAGAAAGCCCAGTTGGACCACGAGATCCAAGTGTTAAGACAAAATCTTGCAGGTACACAGCTAAACTTCATAACTGGGTAAAAAAATTTCTGCTCAATCAAAAATATTTATCTTGCTAAATGTTTATTTGTGGGTGCATGTCTAGATTACAACTCCTACTATCTTTTAATAGTTGCAAGAACGAAACAGAATTAACATCCTTTTCTCCTACTGCACTTTGTTTACTTTCTAGATGCTGAAAAACAAATTGAACGACTGAAAGATTTGGCTGAGGCAAGTATAAACATAAAAAATATCAGAAGCCATGTTATCTGTTTATATCATAGTTATTGGGAAGTTTGTCTTACTTCCCCCACCAGTTGAATGGCTTTTTAAAAACTGTATTTCATGCTTGATTCAGACAAAACCACAAGAAGAAGTGGAGCATGCTGACATCTTGGAACTGAACACCATAATTGGGACTTTGAGACAAGAAAAGGACATCCTTGAACAAGAAAAGGTATATTCTTGTGATGCAGAAAATTCATTTTACCCCAGAATAATTGTTGTAATACTTGTTTAATTAATGTTTCTTCTACATGGGAATTTTTTCATTCACTTCAACCTGTATTTTACCAGGCAAGACATTAAGAAAAATGTCTTATTAATAATACTGTGTTCAGATGTCATTGAAACCAAGAAGCTAAAAAATCTTTTAGTTGCTGATGGAAAATATTAGATATAACTTACAAGATGCAATACACTGCAATACTGATGTGTTATTTTGTCATGTTACCTCCATAATCTGTTGTATTTGTCTGCTGTAAAACAACTCAGAATATGAATTTACATATGTGTGTATTTTTTCAAAGCTTGATCTGCAAGAGAAACTTAAAGTAACTGAGGAACAGGTAATAAGCCATAAAGCCGCAGAGTCTGGTGAGTCAGAGGCAGTGGAGGACCTGAAAGCAGAGCTGGAGAGAAGAGAAAAGGCATTGAAGGCCACCATGGAAGAACGGGACACCCTGATGTCTGAGCTGGAAGAACTAGACCAGCAAAACCAAGAAGCAACACAGGTAGAAGTAATAGTAATACATTTTATTATAACACACTATTCATTCAGTGAATCTCAAAGTGCTAAGTGATAATGGTGGCCTGATTTGTTGATTGTTATGTCGTCTTACATCTTTCAAAATATGCCAACACATTATGCAGACCAAAACGATAAAAGCCTAAAAGATATGTATTTATTGAAGTAACACAGAGGAGTGATGTCCAAGCAAGACCTTTTAAGGCTTATTGCAAGAATCTATTGACAGGGTTTTCAAATAAAAGCTCTTTGCCAACTCCAGTGGATTCAAAACCCCTCTGCCACAATTCTGAAGAGAGGCAGAAAATTCTTAATTGTTTTTATGCTGATTTTTGTTTCTGCATCTTTTTTTTTTTTTTTTGTCTCTCTCAGCATATGATCTCGGTGAAGGAGCAGCTCTCCAGCCAACTGAAGGACACTGAGACACAGCTCACAAAACTGACTGCAGAACTCAACACAACCAAAGATCAGAAAAAGACATTGGAGCAGGAGCTGGAGACCCAAAAAGAGAAAATGAGCCAGAGCGCTTTCACCCTCAATGATCTGCACATGGGCAAACAGCAGCTGGAAAACACAGTTAAAGAACTGAAGGATAAAGTCAGACAGGCACAGGAGCAGAACAAGGAGGCACGTGGAGAAGTGACATCACTAAAGAAGACCCTAAAAGAAAGGGACGAAGAGCTGTCTGCTGCTAAAGTGGACCTGGAAAAGGCAGGCGACAGAAAAACTGAAGAGCAGGATACCAAAGAGGAGCTAGCAGGGAGGGAAAAGGTGATATCAGACCTCAAGAGACAGCTAGATGAGATGAAGAGCTCTCATGAAAAGGTGTTATCAGAGGACTATGAGTTGAAGATGGATAACAGGAAACTGAAGACTGAGAATGAGGAGATTTTGGGTAAAGTTGAGGAGCTAAACCGGCAGATGATGGAAAGCCAGATGGCTCTCAACAGGACTGTACGGGAAAAGGAGACGCGTATTGAAGCTCTCAAGCTTGAGAAAAATCAGTTGGAGGGAGAACTTCAGCAGGTTGAGAAGACACTAACAGAGCAGGGAAAGCAGTACCAGCAGACAATTGAGGATCTGACTCGAGCCCGCTCCATGGATGCCTCCGCTTTGCAGATGGAGCATGAGCGTGCCATCAAACTCAACCAGGAGAAGGACATGGAAATAGCTCAGCTAAAGAGAGACAATGAGCAGTTGGCATCTGACCACAGAGATACTAACGAAATGCTTTCAATCACAGTGGCAGGGCAGAAGCAGCTGACAGATTTGCTACAAGAAAAAGATACTTTCATGGAGACTTTAAAGCAGAACGCTGCAGATGTGCAAATGGAGATGGAGAACAGTATCTCGGCTGCAACTAAGGAAGCTGAAGCTCTCAGGCATGCGTTGGAGGATAAGGAAAAACAGCTGGGAGGCATGAAGGAGGAGAACAGCCATTTGAAAGAAGAGATTGATCGGCTCAGGGATCAGCAGAGCAGACCTCAAACTTTGGCTGAGCCCAGGACTTTGGACATTATTACAGAGCTGGAGACAGAGATCACTCAGCTCAAGTCCTCCAGAAATGGTCTGGAGGAGGAGATCCAGTCTCTGAGAAGAACTATAGAGGAACAGCAGGCTTCCCTCCTTCTATCCCAGCAATCCCTCCAGGTTCAGCAGAGTGAACTTCAGCAGTCTACACTTAACTATGACAGACTTATCCAAGCCAGAGATGAAGAGATAGCACGCCTTCAGCAAACAGTCGATCGGTTTAGTGAAAGTCAGGGCCGTGCTGACTCCCCTCCTGTACAGGGAGATGTAATCCTGCAGGAGGACAAGACTCAGACACTAAATCAAGAGAATGGCAATGAAAAGCACGATCTCTCGAAAGTTGAAATAGAAAAATTGGTGAGGGGCATCAAGGAGAAAGAGACTGAGATCAGTCAGTTGAATGAGAAGAATCTGTCACTGACACGGCAGCTGGATCAGCTGGTGGTGTCTCGCGATGAAGTGGGCAAACTCTCCCAGATGATCTTGCAGAAAGACTTGGAGATCCAGGCGCTTCATGCCAGAGTCACCATGGGTGGAGGTGGACACAGTCAGGATGTCTTGTTCCTGCAGCAGCAGCTTCAGGCATACGCTGTGGAAAGAGAGCAAGTGCTGGCTGTACTTAACGAGAAGACCAGGGAGAACAGCCAGCTTCGCTCCGACTACCACCGTCTAATGGATATCATGGCCGGAAAGGAGGCAGCGCTGTTAAAGCTTCAACAGGAGAACCAACGCCTATCCAACATGAATGATCCATCAGGAAGCCAAGAGATGTTCAAGGAGACAATCCAGAACTTGTCCCGCATCATCAGGGAGAAGGACATAGAGATTGATGCTCTGACCCAGAAGTGCCAAACCCTTGTGACCGTCCTGCAGTCCACAGGAGGAGAGTCTGGTCCTGGATCTGGAGGCGTCAGCAGCAACCAGTTTGAGGAGCTGCTACAGGAGAGGGACACACTGAAACAGCAGGTGAAGAAGATGGAGGAGTGGAAGCAGCAGGTGATCACAACAGTGAAGAACATGCAGCACGAGTCGGCCCAGCTGCAGGAGGAGCTGATCAAACTGCAGGGCCAGGTCTCTGCCGACAGCGACTGTAGCTCCAAGCTGTCGGTGGACTATACACGGTTGATCCAGAGCTATGAGCAGAAGGAAAGAAGACTGGGAAGCTTGAGTCAAGAACTCGCTCAGGTCCAGCAGACCATCTCTCAGCTCAGCACCACCAAAGATGTTCTGTTGGGTAAACTGGACAGTGTGGCACAGACTCCTGAAGTGTTTACTGCTCAGTCTAGTGAGCCTTTACTTACAGCTGAGCCTAAAAGCCACCTGATGGCCTCACCAAACAGCGAGAACCTTACACAAGATCTAGCATCACTGCAAACTCAGCTTGCTGAAAAGGAAAATATTATTAGGACTCTACAGGAGAACAACCACCGACTCTCCAACTCCGCATCTGCATCAGAGAGTGAGCAGAGGAGTCAAGCAGAGGAGGTTCGCCAGGTCAGAGAACGACTGGATGCCCTGCACAGATCAGTGAGGGAGAAAGACTTACTCATCAAAACCAAAGGAGACCAGCTCATTCAGATCAGTGAGACGCTGCGTAATCGTGAGAATGACAATGAGGTCCTAAAACAGGCAGTGACCAACCTGAAAGAGCGTGCACTAATTCTGGAGATGGACGTTAAGAAGTTGAAGGAAGAGAATGAATTGGTAGCTGCCCGCTCACGGGAGAAAGAGTCAGAGTTCAGAGCGCTGCAGGAAACCAACATGCAGGTTTCTCTCCTGCTCAGGGAGAAAGAGTTTGAGCTGAATGCAATGAGTGAAAAGGCTGCAACTGTGGAGAAGATGCTTAAGGACAAGGAACAGGTCAGTCATGCATTAATTTCAGCCCTTTTGGCCAAAAACTCATATGCACTAATATCATAATGCATTTTTAAGTTTTACACTGAGCTAATTGACTTTCTGTTGTTTTTAATGATTAAATAATTAAATTAATTGCTTGTATGATGATGTGCTGCAGGGTAAGTCTGGCGAGTTGAATCAGCTCCTGAATGAAATCAAGTCCATGCAGGAGAAAGCTGTGGCCTTCCAGCATGAGAGGGACCAGGTGATGATGGCACTGAAGCAGAAACAGATGGAAACCACAGCAGTGCAGACTGAGGTAAGACAACACAGATAGGTTAGTCAGCCTTTGTTACTGTCTAAAGTCAAATATGTCTGAAGGTAGGCTGAAATATTATTTGGAGGACTTTAATGCCTTTAGGGCATCTGACATAGAATGTTACGAGAAGACCTCATTTTCACACAGCCTTTTGTATTATGCTTGTGTATTAAATGTGTACATAATGAGGGCTCCAATAACATATTATGTACCGCCTGAGCACTTTGGTGCATGTCATACCCTATTTCTCTCCCTCCCTCAGCGCTTCCACAAAGAATGTTTGTGTTTTCTTTGCAGCTGCAGCATGTGAGGGATAAAGAACAACGTCTCAACTTGGAGTTGGAAAGGTTACGCAATCACCTGTTGGAAATTGAGGATTCATACACAAGAGAAGCCCTTGCTGCCCAGGATAGAGAAACGGAACTACGCAGAAGGGTGGCAATGCTAGATGAAAAACTGGCCACCTCCTCAAGTGCTGTGGAGAATGCTAGGTAAGGATAAAAAAAAATAAAGTGTACTCTGTGAAAAAGATGCAGAGTTTCACTTTGACTGTGCAAAATTGTTGAAACTCTGTGAAATGTGAATGTTGTCTTTCATTCCTATAGTCAACAGGCAACCATGCAGGTGGAGTCTCTCCAGGAGCAGTTGACTGGTGTGGTGAGGCAGAGGGACGATGCACTCGCTAATCTCCGGACTTCCCAGGAGCAGGTCAAACAGTATGCAGTGTCACTCTCCAACCTGCAGATGGTGCTAGAGCAGTTCCAACAAGGTGAGTTGGCAGCATCTATTTTGATCTCATCATACTGCACACATACACTGAGATGATGTTTATTTGTTTCTTTTTATCTATTATTTCTATCTACCTTATTATCCTGAAATCAAAGAATTTAATCTCAGTTTTAACTTAAAATTTGTTGATTTGTCCTCTTCAGAAGAGAAAGCGATGTACTCAGCAGAGCTGGAGAAGCTCACAAAAGAGAAGGAGGAGTGGAAAAGAAAAGCTCAGAGGCTGGAAGGCCAAGCATCTGCACTCCAGGTAAACCTGCCTGCGATGACTCATTACTCATTCATTTAATCTAAACCTGTAGGGGTCAGAAACACACACATCTTTCATCTGCAGCTCATTTTATGCTATGGAATCAAGCAGTAGAATTGCAGTTAAGGTAATTTTGACAGTGATTGCTAATTAAAGCTGATAATCATATATAACTCCCTATTTCCCTAAAAACACCTGTGAACACCAAAGATCTTTCATCATATAACAGAATGGAGGGATGGTGTAAACATAATTATCTTGATATTTATAATGGGTAAAACTGCATTTCTGTCAAAAACTGAGGATGTTCTTTAATATTTCTGCGCTTTGTCAGATGAACCTCGATGAAGCCAATGCTGCTTTAGATTCAGCGTCTCGCCTCACTGATCAGCTTGACCTGAAGGAGGAGCAACTTGAAGAACTTAAAACACAAGGTGAGCTGCAGCTGAATGTTCAACCAGTCAACTCTTACTGAAAGATTAATGCAAGGGAACCATCAGAGTGTCAGATCACCTGCTTATAAAGTTCAGCTTTTAGGTTTTTTATTTTTACATCAAAATAAACATGTCTTCACAAAGGTGTGATAAAATAAATGTCTGTTAAGTTGTTTTATTTCTGCTTGGTTTAAAGATTGTGTGATTCTTTACTTTTATGTAAGATGTATGGAGCACATCTGCTGACCCTTGCTGTCTTTTTTTGCCAGCCTGTACATTTAAATCTGCTCTGCAGGCTTTGAACTTCTCCTTCCTTTCCATCATATCCACATATTTATTTAAGTGTGCAGATGTTGCTTAGCATCATATAAAAAACACCCAGTTTCCAGGTATTTATGTTACTGAGAGTAATAGGATTTGAGAAGATGTAATATTAGACACCACAAAGTCCCTAATGCCTTAAAAATGCCCATACAATTGAATCACAACCTTTCTAAAACAATGCCAACAATAACTGATAACTATAGTCTTAGTGAATGCAGATAAAATGCCTGGTTATTACTACCAGAAAAATTGGCATCCAGTACTATACATGTATCAGTTGCAATGGAATGTAAAAGAGAAATGCCCAACAACTCTCCAGGCAGAATTACAGAAAATAATTGCAGCTATGTAATACACAGTGCACACAGAAAAGGGCAAGTACATAGTTAAACATGATACCCCACAATGCATTGCATCCATGATCCCATTTGCTTCATGACCACTCATATGATCGATATTTGCAGAACTCACACGCTCTCAAAAACAAAATACAACTTGCCCATGATCCTCACACACGTTCACTTGGAGTCAGGTCCACACAGTGGTTTGGGAAAGTCAGTTTCTGTAGGAGATATCTGACAAAGATTATTTAAAGGATTTACTGCACAGTAGAAAGGATAGTATGTATTTCTGTGGCACATGTCTGGCTATTGGTTTTTAAACTGTGCTATTTTCATGCATTTCTTTACTAAATTTCCCGCCATGATAAAAACACTGCTAAAACGTTATTAGCAGTTTATCAGGAATGAACTAGCAGCTAAGTGTGGGTGAGACTACAATCCCACAGAAATGTCATTCTAGACTGATTTCACACTTATCTCTCTCAGATATGGCCTTTACGTCACAGCAAATTCTCAGACTGTTTCTTTTTTCAGCTCTCCCTGGACAATGTTCAGACTTGATATGAGGCTGTATATATGTTTGTTTTACAAACAGGTCACATATGGAAAATTAACATTACATTAACAGCATATCAGACGGTTAGTTTTGAGAATGTTCTCATCCCATCTTTCTGTTTAAATGTTGATGTTATGTGAATGTGTGTGCTGTTTGCAGTGGATATACGACAGGAGATGTTGGAGGAGGCACAGAAGAAATTAATGAACCTTCTGAACAGCACAGAGGGAAAGATCGACAAGTATGTTAACCCCTCTCTGGGTTGAATCTTACTTTTTTTTTTCCTTGGAAAGTATTAGAAAGTCATTTTTATACAATTTAAAATGTCTTGGATCTTTCCAGCTACCTGCTGTAGAAAGCAATTTTACTCATAAAATGTTACCGTCTGAGACCATCTGCCGTCATCACAACCTAAACTTAATTTGTATAGAGAAAATCTGATGTTTAACTTGGCAAACCCAGCAGAAACTATGAAAAATGTTACTTGGTCTCAAAGAAATGTGACATACTGTTTTCCTCCATGTCTAATACATCAAGTCTTCATTAATAATTCATGTTGCTGTATAAAAACACATCATCTTAAACTTCTGTTGTTTTCTTGTTCTAGAGTCCTGATGCGAAACCTGTTCTTGGGATATTTCCACACACCTAAAACTAAGCGTGGTGATGTGCTGAGGCTCATGGGAAGTGTTCTTGGACTAAGTCGAGAAGAGGTTGATAAGGTGAGACATTCTGTGACTCATTTTCAGAATATTTATTTTGATTTGCAGAAAACAGTTGGTAATGAAAATTAAAAAAAAGACTTTGCAAAATGTTGCAGCTATATTCTCAGTAAATATGTCACTAAACTGGAAACTGGTGACCTTTAGTGCTGCGTCATTATCACCCACCCTGGTCAGCCATGTAAAAATTAAATATTCAAAGCAAACAAACTGTTGGACCTGACACAGATGGTTTTCATGTAAGGGCTGTCAACCAGGGCCAAACTTTAGATTAGTATACTACCAAAGTATCTCAACAGCATTTACACAGATGGTCTCTGCAGACGCCCATAAGACGCCCTTTGGCACTTTTAATGTATTAGTGGATTGTGGTTTAGTTCTGCCATTGTTTTGGTTACCTGGTTACTAACCAGCTTTATGTCTATTTCAGAAGATTTTAATTTGCTAATGCTCAACACAATGGCTGCTATATTACTATTATACAGTCACGGAAGAAATGATTAGACCACCCTATGTTTTCCTTCAATTTCTTGTTCATTTTAATGCCTGGTACAACTAAAGGTACATTTGTTTGGACAAATATGATAATAATGATAACAACAAAAATATGTCAAAGAGTTTATAGCTGATATTGATCCATTTTCCATGGTTTTCTTGATAATAACCAAAGTCACATAGGTTCTTACATCAATAGCTATAGCATTGTACTGACAAAAACAGTGCTTTTAGACATTCCATGTTGCATGATTGCATAACCATTGTTTTTGATGGTCTAATATTTTTTTTCTGTCTCTGTATTACTATTATATGATAAAGACTGACATGAGTATCCTCAGTGGCCTTAAATACAATTCTCAAAGAGCCTGTCTTAGTATCATGTTCACCATCTCAGGACAAAGTATTTTTCATTTCTATTAAGATGGTATTGTACTATTAATTTTAGGCTAAAATGGAAAATCCAAGGACTTAGGATTGATGTAGCAATCATTCAAGTACCTTCTGGAAAACAACTTTATAATGAATCCTGCAAAAATAAACCATTTTCTAGCTTTTGCTTTTAACCTTTTGGTTAAAAATTATTTCCAGAAATGTCAAGTAAGAGTTAAAGTAACAAAACCAACATGATGAAGTAATTAATAGTTAATTTTTGGATTTGTTTGAAAAGCGTAATATTTTTTCACTATCTCTTTGTGTACATGCTCAGGAGACAAACTGAACCATAACTTTTGACTCCAGTCAGAGCTCAGAAACAGAAAGCGTTTCTCTATCCAGATCTTCTGGCAGGAACCCTGTGGGACTCAATCCAGCAATTCCAAAGCATATTGCCCAACACGTTTAAAGGAAAACAGATACAGGGTGAGGGGCAAATGCGATTACAACTCCGCAGAAGACCCATTTTTATTGTGTTGGAGGTCGATCTACTTTTTTTTTTATGTCTCCCTCATCTCCTGTTAATGCTATTTAAATTTTCCACTCAGCCTGTGTTAACGGCAGCCAAGTGTCCCACAAAACTGGCCGCATTTTCAGAATAGACCTCGGGAGAGCAGCTATACCCCTTCTACTGCCTTTTCAACTCAGTTCTGTGATATAAATGCTCTATATTTGGGTCCACGATGTGTGGCTGGCTGCTTCATGCCAAGCAAAACGACGTTGATGATTAGGGAGTATGGATGACGTTGAATGAGGAGTGTGAGTTGTCAGCAAAGAGTCACAGTGCCTATACAAACCAGAGGGTCCACAAACTCCTTTTCCAGAAAGCAGTGGCAAGCACAAAGGGCAGCCAAGAGTGATTACAACTGAAACTATCTGACCAATGCTGTGAAAACGGAAACTGAACAAACACAGTATGAAGAATTATGGACAGGAGTGTCTTTCATCACTATTCTGTGATTCTATTTGTCAGTATTATATTATTAAATATACAGTGTATGTGTGTGGACTCTTTTTTTTTTTCTAATCTTCTATGAAAAGCAGCTAATCTCTACTGTTTCTGTTTTGCCTCTCCTGTGTCTGTGCAGATGTTGGAGGAAGATGGACGGCATGGTGTAACTGGGTGGGTTTCGACCTGGCTGGGAGGCCGAGGAGCACAAAGTGTCCCAAACACTCCTCAGAGGCCCACCAGTGGTCAAGGACTGAACTCGGTAAGAAACAGAAGAAACGGAAGTTGTTGTAACAGTTGTAACACACACTTGTTTGGTTTTGCATATACTGTATAATGTCCCTTTACGATGCTTTAACATTTAACCACGCTGTAGACAAGACTGTGCAGTTAAAACAGTAACGGCAAAGAAAGCAAATAAAATGCAGAACAAGGAAGAAAGTAAAATTAGTGTAAACTTATTAGATACTATGAGTACAGCAATATGTTGGAAAATCTCAATCTGTGGTATCCCAGAGATACCTGGACGACATAGTATGCAGCCAAGTATGATTGATTGGTTTATGTTGAGCTTGTGCACTCTATATACAGTGTTGTTTCAATTCACAATAACAGACATAACATCTACGTATTATAAATATTTCATTATGTGTACAAAAATATACATAAACATATACAATAATTCACTATAAATATACACCCCTAGTAGCCTGAAAGGTATCACCATACACTGCAATAACTGCATGAACTATCTGAATGACGTAGTGCATCCTACAGTATGTTACTATCATCTTCTTTTGCTTTAGTGTAATGGTGGATCTACTGGAGTGTGGGTCAGTACATGCGTTGTGGTCAGGAGATATCTGTACTGCAAAGGACAAAAGCAACTGAAAGTAGTTTTTGATATAATCTTGTAGTTTGAAGCATTAAAATGAGCCCCTATGCTAACTAATATGAGGTATGCTGATATCTATCAAATGTTTTCAATGAGATTTTTGTGTTAAAAAAAAAAACTTACTGTACTGTATTCCACTTTAAGTATGTACTGTCCAACAATTAAGTGTCAAGACATATTTAAACACAGGTTTTTACAAAAGACCAGAAAGGTTCATACTTTACAGTCATACATTGCAACATACAGTCACAGAAAAAATTATTAGACCACCCTATGTTTTCTTCAATTTCTTGTTCATTTTAATGCCTGGTACAA
>JAPTGZ010000016.1:19355107-19366246 GCA_029814645.1 Fowleria isostigma | reverse complement strand
AATACATTTTTACTGTGTTTCCTGACGTTTGCCAAAGTAGTGATGATTGTAGCCACTGGAAAAAGAAAGAGTTGAAGTCTTTAAAGTCTTGAGTTTACATATCTGCATTTAACATCTTAAAAAAGTCTTTAAAATGTATTAAATTTGATATGGTGGGTCTTAAGCGCTGTTGCCATAAACGTATTGGCTGTATTGTGTTTAAATGTGTCTGTTAAATGTCCTAGCTGCAAGAAAAATAACCTTAGTGGTCTCAGTTCCACCCATTCCACTCCGACAATTTATTCTGAAATTAGAACCAATTATCACTAACTTTGCACCCCCCCCCCGCCAGTGAGAATGATCACAGCAGTGAAAAGTAACCATTGGGAAGTGCAAATTTAATAATGCTTGGTTGGAGAAAAAGATCATTTTTGACCTCGTTGACGTGACTTTTTCTAAATTCTAGAAGGCATGAATTTTTATCTGTATGGCTGTGAAATAGGCATTAAGTTCTGTTCTAAGTAGTCTTTAAAAGGTCTGAAAAAGTCTTAAACTTAACTTGTAGAAATTTGCAGAAACCCTGTATGATACGTGAAGAATATGTATGTGATGCCATTGTGGAAAAGAAACAGGTGCTGAATAAATTAACGGTAACATATGGTTCTTGTAAATTGAAAAAAAGACATTTTAATTTTTATTTCTTAGACCTAACCTAAAATCACCAGAAAGCAACACAACGTGGTCTCTTTAAAGGCAGGAACATCAATGATGATGATGTAACTTTACATTAAACACTTCCACTCAAAATATGTTACCTGGCCTTGAACTGTAAATACATTTCACTTGTTTACGTTGTGATTGACCTGTTTGTTTATTCATTTATTTAGTTAATTTTTCCTTAAATTACCCAGAATGAGATGTCTTGACGTCTAGTTATACGTGTTTTTTGTTTTGTTTATCATGTCCAGTGTCAGTCATTGTATTATGAACATATTACTTAAAATTATAAGAGTATGTTTAATATCAAAAAGTTCTATAAATGTTGACAATTTTTTAAAAAAATAAGGTAAAAATTACAAAAAACAAAACACGTTCACTCGAGTGAGTGAAAAACCACACGACTGATCATGCTGACATAGACCTTACTTAAATGTAGACTTAGAAAAACTTAATTAATCCACAAGGGAAATTATTTGGTCACAATAGCTCTGTTGCATACAAAACACTTGAAAAAACACTAGCAAAAAAAGAAGAAAAAAACCCAACTAAGTCTGAAGAGAAAAAAGCAATAGATAATACAAATACACTAATTAAGCAGAAAAAATACAAAATTTGCAAAAGTACAAACAGGAAAATGGAAGTGTATATAAACTATACATACAAGTGGGAAAGTGACAATACAGTAATGTACATGTACAAGTTACAGTATATTCCTTATATACATATATATATATATAATATTTGTTTGCTAGCATCTGGTAAGTAAAACAAGAAAACCAAAAAATAAATGAGTGTGTGAAAGCAAATGCATTTTACAGCTTCATTCAGTTAATATTCAACTTGGTGCACTTTTATTGAAGAATCTGATCAATATTACCTGTAACCGTATAAAGCCTCACTGTGGCCTGATTTTTTGTTTTTAGGTTGGACTCTGAAGCCCAGTGATCAGCGTCTGAGCAGCTCCATGTTTGATCTGTCCAGCCCTCAGAGTCACATACAGGTGAGACCGTTCTCTATCTAATCTGTAGTCACACTGCGTTTCTCACCCTCTGTCAACTAGGACTAAATATAGTTTTATAGTTTCCACTGTCCTCAGCAGCATACTGGAACATATTTCATAACATGGGGGTTCTTGGGTTGACTACAGTGACAAGAGGTCCAAGAAATGGACCATAATCATTCTGGAAACTTGTAAAAAAAAATTTATCTGTAATTTAGATAGAGGTGAAAAACAGGTTTTAGGATCACATTTGAATAACAAATGGCAATAACAGGTATAAATTTAAAGGCTGAAACTTAAAAACATAAGAATAAAGTGAACGAATTAATGTTATTTTAGAAAACACATTTATTTGCTTTCTTGCCAAATGTTTGCCTACTGGTTGCCTAGCAATTTCATGAAAACACCAAGACTCCCGGATGTCACAGCGGCAGCTAAAATACAACTGGGCACATTCCCAACTGTAAAACCACAGCAAGTCATTTATATACTTAGTGCACATTAAATATTTGAGATATAAAACTTCAAGAGCCAGCTTTAAGGCTTTACATGTGTTATTGCTGCAAAGATTGTTGTCGGGCTCCAAAGCGATCACCTTAACCTTCTGTTACAGAGAGAGCAAATAAGAGATTAACTGAAAAGTTAAATAAAGTTTAATCCCACAGTTTTTTACTTTACCAGCCAAACTGAAGTTCGCCTTTTTTATACTCCATTTGACTGATTGGATTGGTGTACTCTATTTGTCTGGGCTACAGGTCAAATGCTTCCAGAGTAAAAGTAGTTAAATTTTACCAAATGTGAGTCACTAATAAAGAAATTGAAGACAAAAGTGCTAGTTGGTTGTAGTTTGTAGGATAAAGTTGGACCAAAATGTGAAATTCTGAGAATTAATGAGAGAATGGGTTTTATTCAAAAGAATGTTAGTCTAGATTTACCAGATCTACCTCTAAACAGTGTCTGCACATGACAATACATTCACATTACAGGCTCTATCTAGTGGAACACTAAAAATCTAGAGTATAAATGTACATAAACCATATACATATATGTGTATTAACATCATCATATATATTGAAAACATGAGGTAACCAGCATTCATCATTATGTTTTCTGATTCATCTTATTAAAGTATGTAAGATTTAGCACATTTAATATCTGAAGCAGATATTTTCTAGGAAATTGCAGGACAGTGTATCGAGTATCTGTATGTAGAAGAGCCACTCATCACAAACTTTAGATTTGGTAAGGTCATTCTTGCAAAAGAGGTTTTTGACCTCAATAAAGATTTTACATTGATAGACAAAGGACATATATTTATATAAAACTGATGAAACCATTATGTTTCAAGCAAGAAAGGGAATTTTTAAAGATTTTTATGTTATAAAATGTTTGGTTTTAAGGGTTAAATAATGAAAAACCCTTTCATTTTGTCTTGTTTTTATTTTTTGCTTTAAATTGACATCCCATTCTTCATATAACATCATTTCTTTTTGAAGCATCTGAGAACTATTGGATGACTCCACCTGAAAGAGACACTAAACTGAAGATTTATTTCCGTATTTGCAGTGTCTTTGACAGTATCTAACTTGTTTAGAGAGTGAGATTTTAAGATTCCCTGTGTTAAAAGACCCTTTAAAACCCTTTTAAAATTTATTATACATAGTGTACGATCATTAAGACTTTAACGCCACAGCTACAAATTGTAAGACTTAGATTATGAATTTATGCAGCAGTCCCTGTTTGTATCTGTTGCTAAATGTATTTCATTTCATTTCATTTCATTTCATTTCATTTTATTTCATTTTTTTCCATTTCATTTTATTTCATTTCGAGCTCATGCACTCCATGTACAGTGGCAATTTCATATACATGTACAATAATCAACACTGTTCATATACATCTCACACGTGTACACAGTCATACGTAGAAAGATTGCACACATACAAGAGAACAAGTCGACTTATAGAATGTAAATGTCAAACTATACATACTGAATTGCACAGGAAGATAGTTTATGTTTCCATACAGAGACTGTACATGTAGCAAATACACACAAGTGTACATAGATGTGGCGATTATATTGACAAATGTTGTGTTTACACAGTATGTATAACATATCATTCTACAACACGAGTCCCCAGTTGTACACCACCCCTATGTATGTCTGTTTACGTCATGGGATTCAGCTCCAGCCTATTTGAATGTAAACATACCTGGTAATTACCTCCAACTAAGCGCTATTCAATCCATAACACAATAATGAACACAATGGGCAGGCTAGGGTGTATTTGGTCATTGTTTTGAGGATGTGGTGTCCGTTACCTGTCAGCGTCTCCTTGTTATTTTACATGAACAGTAAAACGTGTTACACATGATCAGTCTAATGTCTCAGTACAGACAAACATTCTCTCATTCAATGCTGTGATAAACATGACTTAATTTAAAATAACACAACCTGAGCTGGTTATTTTTTTTCCCCCTTATCGTTTTCTCTTCCTTTCACCAGCATGGATTTCTATTCATCTTTCACTTTCATTCATGTTCGTCTTATCTGAAGCAACATGTGTGTGTGTGTTAAATTGCAGGTCATTTTGCTTAAATGTTTAGCTTGGCAACAGCATGAGCAAACAGTAGTAATTAATAAAAGGATCTCAAGCGCAGCACCATAGTAATAGAGCTAATAGTAAACAAATAAACTTGATAATGATGTTTTCAGATTCATTTTAGTGCCGCATTAATGTGTATGTTACATTTTACTGCTGTAGATGTTTAACATTGAGCTTATATGACCAACGTTATATATACTGTTGGTTGTGTAATCTAGAGATACCTTTCTCAACTAATGGGTTGTGACTCAAAAGTGGGTCGCAGAGTCTTTCCAAGTAGAATGTGAATAATGTAGTTAAGGAAAAAGCTTTAGAATCATGGACATGGGCACATAGAAATGGAAATATCAAAACTGAAACATCATTTAGAACTGAATTACATGGACAATATAACACAATATTAAGTAAAAACAGACAGTTTGATGAGTTTTACGCATTTTGTGTGTATTCACAGTTGTGCAGTTGTGGTGTTCCCTCGTTTTTTTCCCCTGCCCCCCCCTGAAGGTTTTGGTTTGGTTTGGTTTGGTTTGATTTGAGTTAACACCCTAGCAGCCAAACTAATGGTTGAATTCATACCAAATTGGGTTTATAGATATCCAGTAACCCAGAATAGATGTCATTACATTTTGGGAAAAGTAGGTCAAAGTTCAAATATTTAATTAATTTTTTAAATCTTTGTTTTTCCTATTTATTTACAAAAGACAAAATTTTACATGTCTGTAGCAACAAAACTATTTCTGAATTCATACCAATTTGTGTTTATAGATTGCCAGTGACCCAGAATAGATATGGTTACATTTTGGAAAAAGTAGATCAAAGTTTAAAAAAATAAATAAATAATAATTTTTAAAATCTTTTTTTTCCCCCCATTTATTTATAATGGGCAAAATTTCACGTCTATAAAAATATCAATTTTGTTTCAATTAACCTTAAACTCTGCACATATAGAGACAATAGATATGCTGACATCAGCCCATGCATACACTTGATGACATCAGCTGGATCAATGCCAAAAATAAGCTATAATAAATGGGCAGGGTTTATTGTGCCTGGAACTACTTGTTGGTTTTTCTAGATTAATTCAATTCAATGGAGTGATAAAAGTAGTTCAAGGGGCCAGGACTGTTTTACAGCAGTGCATCATATTCTGTAACATCCATGTGTCTCTAGCAGGTCTGCTTTCAGTTTTGTGATCATTTCTAACTCAACCAATATAGGACAATTTCATCTTTTATCAAGACAACACAGTTAGACAAATGGCTTTGACTGGGCAAGAAGGAAATGAAAACTGTAAGGTGGAGAGTAATTTATGAACTCAGACCAGTACAGTGTGGTAAAAAGTCTAACACTTGCATCTGAGGTGTTTAAATATAACTAAAAAGTTGTAGAAATGGAGTGTTTGGCTTTTTATATTATGAAGGTAGCAAAACAAGAACCAGGGTGTTTTTGGAACCACAAAAGGTGACAGTCAGTGTTTTTGTCTTATTTTTAGGTCAAAATAGTGACTAATCATGTCATCTTGTCTTTGTGTTCACCTGCAGCGCTTCGGTTCTGTATCCAGCGTCCCCAGCAGCACATCGTCCATGAAGGACTCTGTGGAAAGCAGCCTCGGTAACTGTCATTCAGCCTCCCTTTGCGAACGTCCTGTTATGATGAAGTTTTTCTGCCAGATTTTCTTTATTTATGAGGAAAGAAAACATTACCGAGGGGGCCCTCACACTCCCCCACACCCCTCCAGAGACACAACTAGGCCAGATTAAGATCACTCTGCATTGTCCAGTAATGAAAGAGCAGACAGTAATCACTTCCAAATGTTTTCACTGCAGCCCCACTATTCAGCATCACAGATAAGCATTCTTACATAAGCCTTGTATTATTCCACAAAGAATAGGAGCTTTGTTGTACTATGAGATAAATTATTTGTACAAAGATACACACCGCAAAATATCAATAGCCCTCATGCAGCTATGATAAAATGCTACTTATATCCAGAATATGTTAACCCATATACAGAGGAAAGCCTTTATTGTGTAAAATAGAATTACATGTAGCTGTCTATTTTTAGGAAAATCTGAAGTTTACTGAAAAGGGGCAGAAAATATTTTGTTTCAGTTGTTAACATAAAGTGTTTGCATACTATTTTAACAGTTTATGGTTGGTATTTCAGGTAATTTAACAGGTATTTAATCAGCATACAGTCTTAACAATAGAGATGCTCCTTTTCATGATGCATGCACTGTAAAAAAAAACAAAAACTAAAAACAGAAAAAAAAAAAATGGCAGCTGGGGTTACAAGAAAAAAAATGTAAAAAAACACATTAAATCATAAACATATTTATAGACTAATATGTTGGTCTAACATTTTAAACATTAGAATTCAACATTAGATTTCAGTGATATTTACATGTTTAAAATGTGAAATTTACTTTCTTATTAGCTTTTCATTTAAAGAAAAGTATGAGAATATGCTGTTATTTCCACATTGAGGTCTTTCAATTTAAATGGCACCACATTGTTTTTGAATTTACAGTATTAATTTCTCAAAACAACAGATATGCATAATTTCCACATACAAATCTGCTTTTGTTGATATACAGTACTCTATAAAAAATGGCCATCGAATTGACACCAAAATACATAAAATTGCAACATAAAAAAACTGTAAGTGAAAATACAACACAAAGTTGATTAATTGAAAAGACTTGTGTTCACAATTCAATCAAATTTAGCTGTAGTTTTACAGTGTGCTTTAAATGGTGAAAAACTCAACTTTGTTCAACAGGTTATCAGTAGATCTAATCCAATTCAATCCAACTTTGTTTATAAAGCACTTTAAAACAACCACAGTGGACCAAAGTGCTGTACAGACAGTTAAAAGCACAATAGATAAAATAAATAAAAGCCTTAAAAAACAACAAAAAGAAAAAAATTAAAACAAGCTAAAATATAAAAATAAGACTTGTGAAAGAGCTGAATCGTTGAAACTCCATTGATGAGCTGTTGACATGTTTGTAAACTTTCAATGATACTAAAAAAAGCTTGAGAAAAAGTATGAAAAGCATTAGAAGAAGTAATTGTCAAAAATGAAATATGACTGAATGATCAAATGAGGGAATTACAGAGGGTTTTTTCTACATAAAAACTTCTTCATTATGCCACATACTATCCTTATTTTCATTTGTGTTGCCGCTGTGGTTTCTTACAGAATCCATCACACTGTCTGGGGATGAGCGAGAGCTGGGGAAGGTGTGTGTTCAGCTCAGCTACCAGGAGGCTTTGGAGCAGGTGTGGATCACGCTGGTCCAGGTAAGGTTACACGCCGTACGGGGGGACAGAACGTTCCATTGTTCCCTCGTCAATGGACCCTCTGTTAGTCCTCAGAACAGGCTTCTTTCACTCCTCTCAGTGCTCTATTAACTGTGGTTTGGACAGTCAGGCAGAAAAGGTTACTTTTTTTAGGAAGTAGAGCTGTCCTTATTAATGCTCAACACAGCTCTGAGAGCGTCAAAGGGCAGAACCCTCAGTGCGGATGCACTTTACATCTACATTTACAGTAACAAGGAGCAGGAGTGTGTAGAAATGATCAAAAGGTCTGCACGTAGATAAAATAAAAGACTTTCCTTTTTCCCACCAAACTGAAGGTCACTGGATTAATTCTTCCATCTTTTCAGGCTGTGATTTGTGCTACCGAGGGTTTCTGAATTAAAATACTTGCAAAACATCTAGTTTAATGTTGCATTGAATGATGGAAGTTGGTGTTTTTACCATCATTTCTGAAAATCTGATGTGGATGATCCAGAAATGGTGTTTAAATATGAATTAATGTATTGGAGTTTGACTCCTATTACATTTAATGAGATATATTTACCTTGTGTCATTTTAATTAAATGAAATAGCCATAATATATGTTAGTAATAAAATTAGGTGATCAAAGAAATGGGTCTTTAAAGTGCATATGTGTATATGTACACATTCGGTGATGTGCTGCCACTGGAACCTTAATAATCGAATCTAATCTAGTCTAATCGAATCTAATCGAGTCTAATTGAATTCAATCAAAACAAAATTAAACCAATAAGATTTAATGTAATGTAATGTAATGTAATCTAATCTAATCTAATCTAATCTAATCTAATCTAATCTAATCTATTATTTTTCCAAATTGAACACTGAGCCTTGGATATGATGCATGTACACAAGTCTACAATATAGAACATAGGCTTCATGAAAAGTGTCACAACATACCTTTCTTATTTCTAGTATTGTTATTGTAGTATCTAATTAATACGTAAAATTTCTCAAAATATACACTTTCCTTATGTTTTGGCCACTAATCCTAAGCAAATTAAAATAAATGTATAACACAGTCTCAGGGACTGTTTTTGTGCTGTTATTTTGTGATGGTGTAGCTGCAGATGACCAGCTACTCTGATTAACCACAGAAACATGGTGGACTCTGTAAAAGGTGACCTGCTCTGTAGATATAAACAAGCTAAGATAACAAAACACAATCATTAAAATTTTTTGTGGTTATTACAAATATTATATATAATTTCTGCAGTTATTTCCACCTAAATCCCCACAAATCTTACACGCTAGACCTGTGAGAGTTAAATATGTGGAATAATGTCCATATCAGTGTTGACTTTACCTTCTTGAGTAGCATTAAAACATTCAATCATGCATGAAAACTCTGACATAGTATCTGTCTATATGTGAAAGGTTTTATAGCCTCATGTTCTTTATGTTTATGGTCTTTTCACTTAGAGGACCAGTTTACCCAAACCTGTTTGCTTAACAGCAGTTCAGGCTAAAAATAGATTTGACCTACCTCAACCAACACTTTTTTCCATCTTTTCTTATCAGTGTTCAGACGTCAACCTTCCTTCAGATGGAGTGGAACAACAGAAAATCAGCTTTAAAGGAATCATCACTACTGGCAAACCCATACAGTTCAAGAGCTCAGTGAAGGAGTATCATCAGGTACGTGTGCAGTGACAAAACATTCCAAATACCATCGACACTTACATTTAGGTGCTTCTATGAAACTGGGTTTCTTTAGGTACCTGACATTTTGCCAATCTAATAAAAGAGAAGAGAAATTTTGACATATCTGAGGTCATCCCCCCGGATGACCTCAGATAAATGCAAAAAAATGCTCTTGCTCTGAACCAACATTAATGAATTTTTCATAAAATACTGGATCCAAAAACAGGCCCCAACTGGGGAAAGGAAAACCTACTTAGATGTCAGTGCATTTTACCTTGAAAATATGGCTGGAAGAGATCTTATATACCGCTATAAATAAAGACACTGTTAAGCCTGCTGCACACAGGAGCTATCTGCTGAGCAAAAAGTCATTCGAGACTGTTTGCTCAGCAGATAGCTTGCTGTGTGCACGTAATTTTTGGTGGGTTTTCTGCCTCACAACGTCTTGAGGCGAAGATCCAACATGTTTGATATTTTTTGCCTCTTGAGGCAAAAACTCACTGTGTGCGTGCTGTGTGAGCTACATGCTGAGGGCAGAAATTCAGGTGGCCAATCAAAATGCTTCTTCCAGTCACATGATTTCAACATGCGGCACCCTGTGAAGTTATCAATTAATATATTTTAGAAGACAAATTGGTTGACATGTGGCCAGATTATGTATTCTTACCTTATTTCACCTCATTAATCAAATGAGGAGCAGCATTGTTACCTCCACCAAGAAGGTTATGTTTTTGCTGGCGTTTGTCTGTCTGTCTGTTAGCAACTTTACACAAAAACTACTGGACGGATTTGGATGAAACTTTCAGGACATAATGAAAATGACACAAGGAATAATCAATTAAATTTTGGGAGTAATTTGACATTTTACTCTCATCCAAATGCGCTAATTTGGTTCGAATGGTGCTAGTTATGGTCTCTCCTCTCTCCTTCATGTGGGTGTGGGCGGGGCTACCTGTGCTTCACTGAGCTGTGTGTGTGCAGCGGGGTGGGTGGTGGGGAGGACTATCATGCTTGGCGGAGGTCTGCGCCATCCGAGTGCTTTTCTAGTTTCTTCTACTTCTTCTACCGTATTGAAATCATGTGACCAGAAAAGGTAAAAAAGAACACATTACAATTTTATGGGCAACAGTGTATTTATGCAAGAAAAAAGGGACAATTTTTGACATATACCAGTTAGAAACAGTAAGAAGACGCAATAAGAAACAGAAACAAAACCAAAAAATTGTACTGAATTAAATTGTAGACACTTGCAGATTTAGTGATTTATTTATTTCACCTCGAACCAGACGAATCTACCTAAGGGTACCAACAAAGTCACCTTGAACCTTGAACCTTGAAAGAGTGAAAGGGAAAAAACCTGGTCTTAGTTTTTCCTCTCTCTCTCTCTGCTCTCCAGGATGTCACCTTCATGGAGACCTTTGTGTTTGTGTTGCGTCTCCAGCAGTTGCGTGGTAGCGCGCTGGTGCTGCGGCTGCAGACACACACACCCAGGAAGCGCACGGTGGCCGAGTGCGTCCTCTCTCTGCGACAGCTCAGTCCACAGGAAACACAGCACAGCCTGGACCTCCGCCCGCTGTCCAAATCCTCTGTAAGTGTCTGCAGCGTAACAGTCAGGTGGTTCTAAAGGCATTTTAATGTGTTTCCTTCTTTGTGTTTTCAGTGTACTGTTCAATGGCAATCTCAAGTAGTAAATATTAGAAAGATTGTGCGCTTGTAAAGCAAACACAAACTGTATAAAACTCACTAATGTTCTCACAGTAAGTACACATTTAACCCTTGTGTGGCGTTTGGGTCTGTGGGACCCGCTTTCATTTTTTATTAAAAGAAAAATAATGAATGATTATT
>JAPTGZ010000016.1:19326433-19338186 GCA_029814645.1 Fowleria isostigma | reverse complement strand
CTATCTATCTATCTATCTATCTATCTATCTATCTATCTATCTATCTATCTATCTATCTATCTATCTATCTAATTAGTGACAGTGATTTATTCATCTCAAACAATTTATTGAAACAAAAGCCAACACTAGTGGGTATACAACATAAAACATGTCAATGTATCAATCAACCGTATCAGTGATGTCAATGACTCAATCTCATGATGTCAAAATGTGTACTGTATGATGAAGAGAATTGTTTTAATACCAATTCTAAGTGAACCAGGGCATTTATTGGTCGACTCACGGATCAAACACTAGCTGTGATTGAAGGTTGATGTTTCAGGCGAGCCAAATGTGAGCTAATTATAAAATACTGATATTAGGTAAGGCAGGCAAGGCAAGGCAAGTTTATTTGTACAGCACTATTCATACTCAGGGTAACTTGAAGTGGTTTACAAATGAAAAAAAAAAAAAATCAGAAAAAAGCAAGACATTGACATTACTTTAATATCCAAAAAGGGAAAAAAATACATTAATAAAAGTCTTTATTAATAATTTTATATATTATATTTATTATAACATCTCTTGGTAATTGGTTCCTCCAGAGAAGTTTTTTCTGGCATAGTTATTGAACACTGGTAGACATTTTACACTGCATACATTTGGACATTACAGTGTAATGAACAGGGTGTGATTCCTTTATTCACAATGACTACCTTCCAGGGAGGTGCATCAGCTCCAGGGTTTTGGTTTGTGCAAGCTGGATCACTGGCAGGGACATTACAATAAATGAAATCCATCATTATGTTGGGAACATTGCGTTTGTTTTTCCTGCAGAGACAAGTCCAAAAACTTGCAGTGAAATGCCAGTCACAGAAAACAATGTGTACACAAAAGGCAATCAGCCAAAATGAAAAAGCTTTTTTCTAATATAGTCCCAAGAAGCTGAGGAAAAACATAAAGATGGACCAGACATTCATGATAAATGATATGTGAAAACACATCACCACTATTTAAGTAATAAAACAAAACTCCATACTGCATTAGTGGGAAAAAAAAACAAAGAAGAGTAACAACAATGTAATAAATTAAATTTATAAACCTCCTGTGTTGTTTGATAAAAACATAGTAACCTGTTTTCTATAGGAGCCTCATTCAGCATTTTGATGTGTAGCAGAAAGTTGATGCAGAACATGGCAGCAATGTAAAAAAAAAAAAAAAAAAGAAGACATTTCTATATGAATTATTGACTTAAGACTCTTCAAAAATGCACACTCCTCGTGGTATAGTTATGCAGAGTATGCACCGATGTCATCTGATAATATAATGTGGCATCCATGTGTATGTATGTGTGTCTGCTTTATAACTGAAAACCCAGACAGAGCTAGCCTTTGCCTTTTGGAGTACAGTACTTGTGTATTTTGGGTCAAGGATCAGACAGGTGAAAACTGTTTATTGATACGACCAATACTTTTTGAGGTTTTTTTTTTTTTTTTCCGCACAACAACATAATATACCATGCATATGTGATTCTGTATGTAATGCAGCTGGTACCTGTTCTTTACCTCTGAATTCATTACTATATAAATAAATATACAGGTCCATTCATTTATGTTGTAAATGTGTGATATGTGTCCAGGTTCAGCTGTGGTGGACTGGCTGGTCTTCATGCAGCTGGTTCTGACCCGTGTAGAGGCAGTAACGCTGGCCTCGGCCCTGCTGGAGGAGGGTTTCTTGAGGACCGTCGGCCTGAAGAGTGTGGAGGCCCTTCGCACAGCTGGCCTCAGTGAGCAGCTTGTGGATGACTCGACGGCTCTGTACAGCTTTGTAGGTACCAGACAGTGAGAGCACTGTCCGCCTCCTCATGTTGTGATGATGTTAAATTCCTGTGTAAATGTGGTTCTGCATTCAGAATTAGTCACTTCAAAGATTTCAGTCTTTGTTCATTCTGTTTCCAAAACAAATAATGTGCATTATTTCAAAACAGTAACTGAAAAAGGAGGAGAAAAAAAACACAGGAGCAAGAAAAAATCCATCTTACATGATTCTTTTTTAATAAAAGTGTCAGTGTGAACTCTTTATTTTTGATCGTTGTTTTTCTCTTACCAAAAAATGAAATCACATTTTATTCCAACTCAACAATATTTCATTAAATGAACTCTGAAATCTGTACATTTGACATGCTATCTGTTCTTCATGCCTGTGAACACAAGAAAGCAATATTTTGAACACTTCATAGATCATATTAATATATAAGATAAGAACATGTTGGGCCTAGTACAGACCCTTGTGGGACCCCACATTCAGACCTGTACGTTTTCTAGTAATTTCTTAACTTCTGAGAAATATTTGCACAAGTTATGTGCAGATTTTTCTGTTTTTTCCAGTCTGAAATGGCAAATAAAAGGTTGTTGATTGACAACATATTTTTGTTTCAGTCTGAAAACTTAAAAAAGAGAGGCAGTGTGAAGGCACAGACATCTCTGTCTGCAGTGGAGCTGAGTGGAACAGTCATGAAGAGAGGATATCTGCTTAAACAGGTAAAAACTGTTCATTATATGCTGTCTCATATCTGACTATCATGTCTTGGCTTAGAGTTTGAATTTAAGTTTTTTCTTCTTCAAATACAGGGACACAGACGGAAAAACTGGAAAGTGCGACTCTTTGTGCTGCGTTCAGAGCCTGCTTTCCTTCACTACTATGATCCTACAACAGTGAGTAGAAAATGAATTGAATATGTCGTACATTTCAGAGAATAACAGATTTCTTTTGCACCACAAGCTACTTAAAACATGACAACACATGACATAGTCTTAACAAAGTCTGTGTTTTCTTTGCTGTGTGTGTGGTTGCCAATGACTCTACTACTGTTATTGTTCATCATCCTCATATTTCTCAGTAACTGACTTCTGCATCTATGAATAAACCTGATCCACTTCCTGTCTTATGTCATTTTCAGGATGACATCAGCCCTGTCGGCGGCTTCTCCCTGCGAGGTTGTCTGGTGTCAGCTCTGGACGATAATGGAGTTCCCTCAGGTGAGTCACCGTCTCCAACTCCAGTTGCCACAAAAACATTTAGAAACAAGGACTTCAAACAAGTAATTGCAGAGGACAATGACTTAAAAATATGACTATGTCTGTACATAGGAAGTCATTTCATGTTGAATGGGTTTGGAGAGTTGAATAATATGGTACAATAGAATGATTAAAGAGAGTAAAAAAAAAAAAATCTTAATTAAAAGCTCCCAGGTCAAACACTCACCAACATTGTTTTCAGAGGAACTTTTTCTAGTTTTCCTTCAGACCTCAACCTCAAACATCACAAGACAAATATACACGAAGATGACAGCATATGCATCTTTGTTTTAACTGTCTATTTTGTGTTCATAGTGAAGAAAAATATAACTTTGTATAAATTAGATCAATGTGTGGATGTTATGATTTCATTTTATTATTTTTTATTTCTTAAGACAAATGTGTCAGAGACCAAAGTTGTAAATATTTAGGCATATCTCACCATCAAAACCTACTCTCAAACAGTGGCTGAACTGTGTCTTGATATAACCTTTACTTTTAGTATGTTGTTTTTTATTGTTCTATTTGTATGATTTATTCGTGATGTATTTTGTTACCTGCCTTGGGACTATGAAAGCAAATTATCATGTTGGGCATAATTCAACATATTTACATCTGATGTTGTCTCAGTACAGATGTTCATTAACCCTTGTGTGCTGTTCATATTTTTGTTATCCAGCCAGTGTTTATGGGTGTGGTGGACACGCTGCATTTGTGGGTTTTTATTCAACACAATCAAACAATTTTGTGTTAAAATGCTCAACAGATATTTACTTCATCCCAATTACAAGCAATATAAAAAGCACATATGTTTAATATTTGCCTTTTGCCTTTGCTAGATCACATTTTTAAATTGAAGTTCTACTTGTTTTTAGTTTGTTTTTTAAATAAAATGTAATATAATCAATATATGAGAGGAAAAACAACCACTAAAAAACAGAAATGAAAACAGACAACCCAGACATCACACAAGGGTTAATGTGTACTGTCCCCACCAAATAAACACATAAAATCAATCAATAAATAGGCAGAAGTATTCAGGTTTGAGACAGAGACATCACTGAAGTATGCACACAGTATTAAAAATGTGTTCACCTTTTACTTTATGTGACCTCGAAGTGACTATTTTTGATATTATCTGTCTGTCTATACCTCTTTTCTTGCATCTTCCTCAACACAGGTGTAAAAGGCAACGTTCAAGGCAACCTGTTTAAAATCATCACTCAGTCTGAGACACATTACTTTATCCAGGCTCCAACTCACCAGGAGAAGATGGACTGGATAGAGGCCATCAGAGAGCAGACATAGAGCTGTGCACTGATAAACTGATATACACATTCCATGAATGTACTGCAATAAAATTAACATAAAAGGATTATATAGTACTTCTGTTCAAATCTCCACAAATACAGATTTCCACATAATGTCTCATCTTCAGCTTGTTTTTACTGTATTTACACTTTGCATTGACAGCTAATTGTAGCATTGTTTCTTGTTTGATGTATTTTAAGGACTATTTCATCATTAAATCTAATTTTTTGACTATATTTCTGCTTTTACTTTGTATAAATCCTCACAAACCAAAAGGAAGCACATGTAGAGACTGGAAACACCTGAGGAGGTATTTTCATAGTTATGACATTTTAATGAGTCTAAGTGAAGGAGGCGCTCCTAGAAAAGTAGACAGGCACTCCTCCTGCTTAGTCAAACCTTTATCTGAGTGAGTCAAGGTGAGCTGATCCGTGATCCATGACAAAAGTGTCCAGTGGTGAAAATTGAGTCACTGAAGCGTTTAAGAATACCCTCATGTTTTCTTAAAAGCTTCAACTTCTTAAACAAAAACAATCACAGTCAAACTAACGACAGTTTTGATCCAGGTTATAACAACAGCAGTGTATAAAAATAATCTCCATTTTTATCAACTATTTCAGCTAAACATTCAGTAAGGAAGTGTGAAATATAGAGGGAATTGGTTAAAAGCAATAATTTTTACAGTGTGGATAACATTAGCATTAGTTAATGGAACAGAACAAATCACTGGGAGTATAAAAAAAACCCAAAAACATCAATGTTAAAAATCACAGCTGAAGATAATAACGGAGGCTGTGTTCAATTTTTAAGTACTTGTATTTTATGTAATTTTACACTTCCACATCTCAGAGGCATATTTACTTTTACTCCACTACATTAGACTGACATATCTATCGGGTACTTAAAAAAACTGATGCCAAATGACACAAATAGACAGATACTATTGGGGAGATTTAAAGATGAAGGAGCCGGAATCAGGGTGGAAAGTCATGACATGAAGGAAAAATTCCAAGCTTCTGTGTTGAGACATGAAGTAGAGGAACAGAATAATGTCCATAATAACAGCTGTCACTCATGTATTAGCCCTCCTGTATGAAAACACCTGTGATTTCACAAAATTTACATGATGACATTATGTTTTTGACAGCCTGAAAACACAGGCAACAAGTAGAAAAGAACCAGAAGTCTCATGGTTTTGCAGCTGAATTACAGTAAAGGTTATTATAGATTTTTTTACCCAGTGAAGAAAAAAAAACAAAAAAACAATCTAGTTCTGCAGCTTAAAATAAAGACTTTCCTTATGAAACCTAGATGTCTCAAAACTGGTTGAATCATTAAGATAAAATAAAATGACTACTTACTATTCTTCAAACAAATAAAAACTAAAGAATAAGCAGTCCAGCTTTAAAGTAGTGCAATATTAATTAAAACAAATTTAAATGTTACACTTATTCTAATGTATTTAATGCGGCTCAAGTATTTAATATTACTACATTAAATAAGAGAGCCTATTGCACAGATTTGTGCCAAATTTTGTCAGACTGATTAAATAGTTGTCAAAAATCCCTTTAGATTTTAAGTCTAAAGCTCTGAGGTAGCCTTTAGACGGTGAAGTTAGCCCTACTGGAATATTTTTGGTATATGTATTAATTTTCAATTCAAGTAGCTCTGATTTAAATCAAAAACAAATGAATCTAAGGCATGTAAACCATGTCACTTTTGTTTATGAAATATTTTTCATAAACAAAAGTAGAAAATGACTGAAATTTATGAGTGATAAATCTTATTTTGCTTTAATTATTAAAGTTTACTCTGGATGCAGTTACACAGAATTAATGAATGATTTAAATCTAACAGTAAAAAACAATACCTTCAGTCTATAGTCAATAAATATTGTGTTTTACTTTATTTTATAGCGTGATTTTGGTTTTCATACTTTACATTTTGTACATTTTGTTGATAATAATTACATACTTCCACTTTTTCAGATTTTGAAAACAGACCTTTTACTTGTAATGGGGTATTTTCACAGTTTCTTAGTATTTTTACTTCTAAGCTTCTCTAAGTTTCTAAGCTAATATGACTCCGACAAGTTTAGAAATCAATCCAAACAGGACCATAAAGCAGACAGAAATAACAACCAAAGTGTTTTATTGCAGTGATGTCAAGTCAATATGAAACATTTACAAAAAAAGTGCTTGTGGTGAATGAAAAGCCCTTGGACCAGTTAGTGCTTTTCTTAACTTAGGTTTGTAATCGTACAATAACAGAAAGTGTGATGTAATCTAATATTTCCTGCCTTATGATTAATCTGGATCCAAACTAAGGGAAATAAAACATACTGCGTATTATTGGCATGCACTAATGTAGGCTACTTTACAATATTACACCTGTTACAGTACTTAACTGGGCACAGAAAGACAATCGTTTTGTATCAATTTCAGAAACATTCATCTTTGTGAAGAGGCTCGTAAACATAAGCGCTTTCAGAGAGGTTGAACACATCATCAAAACTCCCTTTTTAACAATAACAATCACTTAGGATTACAAATTTAATTTCCTTGCTATACCTTGAAGGATGCAGCAAGCCTATTTGTAGATTTGTACAAACAAGGGAAAATATTGCCACATTTCTAACTAATCAAACAAATTTTCCTTCAATTTAAATCAATTCGTGTTAATGTAAGACATTTATGACTGTTACATTCAGTCAGTATCTTCGAGTTCCTAAACAGGTAATCTAGTGAAGGCACTTTGTCTTAACACATGATTACGAGGCAGGTGTAATTTTGTCTGGAACTAGAAAACCCAACAGTCCCATCATGGGTTAATTTGTTCATTCAAGAAGTAGCTCTATCTAATTCTACGTACAGTCTACTGTCCCCCCCAAACATCCTCCGCTTGGTGTGGGCGAGACGCTAAAGTTTAGGCCACCTTGGTGAGCTGTAGATCTCCAAACACTCGTAAGGCAGTGAGGGAGGCGAGCTTTGGGATGCGGTGGGTGAAGCCACACAGAGGCTGACCGTCCACCAAGATACGAAACTGCTGGTGCTCACAAACGATCTCCATCTGAGAAGAAAGAAGGAGACAGGGACTTTAGAATGGTTCACTTTTTGATATTCTGGTAATTGGTGTGACGTTTTTGATGCCTCCATTGTGCAGAAAAATCAGTGTAGGCTCAATCTAAACCCCATACTATTTACTACATACACAAAACCTATAGTAGTGTTGAGTGTACTTTGTGTAAATAAACAGTACATGACATCTTTATGGGTGAAATGCTCAGGGTGTGAGTACAACTTCCTGAAAACATTCTTACCATTTAGGAACACATAGTAACCTTGGTAACCAGACAATCTCACTTCAAAACTGTATGTAATACTACAAACTGTACCAGCATCTGTGTAATAATATACACTAGAGCTGGGCCATAAGGACAGATAAATAAATGTTATTTTTCTTATTCACTGGTATGGACAATGTAAGATTTTGATTTGTTAATACTTGAACTGAGGACAAAACATGATTAAAAAATGCTTTCTTTACAAAAACTATATGTCATATCTGACTGGAAAACACATGAACAAACAGCAATAAAAGTCCCCATAAGAATAACTTTTGATTTTGTGATATTTTTGGCCTTTTTCCACAAAATTCAGAAAGCAAAACCTTGATTAATTGAATCAATTCTATATAATAAATTTCATTCAATTCAATTCTGTTCAATTCAAATAACTTTATTCATCCCCTAGGGGCAATTCAAAAGCAGACTGAGTAATTCAAGACATCGTTTAAAGTGCAGTGCATTTACAGCGCATTTGTGGAAAGGACCGAGGGGGAGAGAGAGAGAGAGAGAGAGAGAGAGAGAGAGAGAGAGAGAGAGAGAGAGAGAGCCAAATAGAGTTCAGCCCTACTACTGACCGCTGCTACTGGCCCATATTCACCTTCTGTCATTGTCTGTTTCTGCCATGGCTACATTGCATTATGGGATATTTATGCTGGTAAAGTGTCAAGAGTTTTTATACTGTAGCATTTACTTAAAAATAGCCTGCAATTCACATACTCTTAGTTTCATATCATGGTTTCAGACTTTTTTTTTTCTTAAGTATACTGTTTTAGTCTGTATATTAGCGTGTTAGCATAGAATTTCTGTGTATTATAGGATAGGAATCACAGTATCACAGTGGGAATCATATTATGCAATACACTGCAGTCAGTTATCTACAATGTCTGTGCACTTGATGCAGGAAAAAACACCCCAAAAAGGCAAAATCCTTGAATAGGCTTAGTGCTTCTTTAACTCATTCTGACGTACTATGTTTTAGGAAATAGTGATATTTGACACCAGTGAACCGATGCCATATCTCAAGAGGAAGTCCTCTGATATATTACCATGGATACTGTTTTCCCACCCCTACTGTAAACAGATGTTAGACTGACTTAAGCACAGCATTATTCAGTATTAATTGATGTATTTACTCTGATGTTAAACGTGAATAATTTTCTTTAACTTTCTTACAGATGTCCTCACATTTGTTAAGAAGAAGCTCTAAATGTTTCCTACAAGTCAGGCAGTTTGCAAACTTTTTACTCCATTTGTGGTGTTGCAGTTTGTTGTTTACTTTTAAGTCTATAAAAATCAGGCACTTGGCCAAAAGCGTTCAGAAAGTAATGACTCATTTTAGTTGTTAAAAGAGGAGGACGTTGTAATTAGGCCAAATATATCCAGTCTGAAGTCTTTTTTTTAAGGCGAGTCAAAATGACCAGAAAGGAATGATAGTTTTCTGTGCTGAGTTTGATGTGATCAAGCTGTGTCACATTCATCTGCTGATGAGATAAAGCGACTTATCTCAAGTGAGTTGATTATCTATTCAGTTGATTACTTTTTATTTTTTCTTTCAGTTTCAGTTTTAATTATTTACCTGGGTTTTAAGTAGTTTTTTTTTTTTATTTTGAAGAATTGACTAGATTTTGTTGAGTTTTTATTTGGTTTCATGTATTATTAGGAAAAGGCAGGATTTTTAGAATGCATGACATAAAAATGATTTGCAAACTTATTCAGCATATTGGTAAAATAACCATTAACATTTTATGAAGCAGAATTTATCCACAATTCTATGTTGTTTCAGTCTGTATGTCATTAGCAATTGTGTGTTTTGTGTTTATTTCTGTTAGCATTGTTTTTACTGCTAGGTTTTAACCCAATCACACAGGATAAGATTCACTTGTTGAATTATTTTAACCAGTTGTATTTTGAATCAGAATCGGTCAGAATCAGCTTTATTATCCAAGTATGTGAACACACACAAGGAATTTGGTTTCGTTTTTTCTTATTTCAACATAAACACAAACACACTTAAACATAGACCTAATATCAACAAACATTCGACTGGAGACAAGGACAACAATGGGTTGAGAATGGTAGAAGATAAATATAAATAACGGCATGTACAGAGATCTGGTCTATTAAAATATACATTTATATATGTATTATTTACAGTGAGGATTTATATTGTAATATGTACAGAGTGCACCTTAGAGCTTTACATAGTGAGTAGATATGCACAGAGATCTGGTCTACTTAAATATATGTTTATGTCTATATTATATATTTAAGTTATTATTTACAAGTAAATTGTTGTGGAAGTAAGTGCTAATATACATATTAAGTTACAGCAGTAACAGAATTACCATACAGTCGCTGGAAAAAATAATTAGACCATCAAAAGTCATCAAAAACAATGGTTATGCAATCAAGTACTAACACCTGTGTGTATCATGCGATTAAAACAGACAGAAAAGAAAACATGTAATGTCTAAAAGCACTGTTTTTGTCAGTACAATGACATAGATATTGGTGTAAGAACATGTGATTTTGGTTATTATCAAGAAAACTATGAAAAATGGATAGATATCAGCTCTTAAATTAAACTCTTATGAGCTATCTTTATTGTTATCATTATATTTGTCCAAACAAATGTTCCTTTATTGTACTAGGGATTAAAATGAACAAGAAATTGAAGAATGGTGGAGTAATTTTTTCCACAACTGTATAAGAGCCTAAACATTTGAAGTCCAGTAGATAGACCTTAGAAATTAACTGTATTTATCTACATATTCAGAAACTCTGGATTTTCAAGAACTATGAAGAGTGGTGTATCCTTCATTTTATAGCTTGGTCAATGATATTTAGTAAAATATCAGACATAATTCTTTAAAAAAAAAAGTATGAAACAGAGTATTTTTTTATCTGTCTCATATACAGGGGCTGCTGAACTCCTGGACCACACATATTACAATCAGTCTATGTAGAAGATTACACTAACAACCACTGGAACCAGAAAATAACAGGCACAACACCAGCAGCTCTCCAGTAAAAGCAATTTTTTCAATTCAAAATCATTTGTGGTTAAAACACAAGCTTATGAAACACACAGATCAGGTCTTGGTTTGACCAGAATGGGCAGCATTAGTTCGAGTTTTAGCTCCACTGGTAAAGTGTTGGCAAAGCAGGGGTTCATTTGACTGTCAGGGTCACTTTTTTTTGCCCCTAAAGCTACTGTCAGATTATGAATGTACCTTGAAGGACTCTCCAGGGGCGAAGGGGAAGAAGGAGAGGGTATTTTCAGATGGACCCCACTTTCCGTTGAGTCGGGCGTTTCGATGGATGGCCTTATCCATGAAGCTGACCTTTAACTGAAGCCCCACATCAGCCTCTGTGTCCTCCTCCTGGGGCTTACAGGACACAGTCACCTCCATGCTGCAAACACACATGATCTGAATACACAATATGGGCAGCGTTTGACAGTTCTGTCTGTGCTTCTTTAGTTTCGTCTTTATCTTTGATCTCAGATGTGGTTTTATGACGGTTCATCAGACAACAGTGACATCTTCTGGTTTTTAATGCAGTTTTATATGCAGTCAAGGATGTTTCGTCTTAATCTGCAAAACGATTTAATCAGTTTTGAATTGTTTACATGATTGGCTTGAGTAAAATGTGCAAAATTATTTTATTTCAGTATTTCTGTGCATAATCTTATTTACTTGACTAAATCTGTGATGCTGATTACATACAAACTTTGTGGCTTTACCCTGTACAAACAGCTTTTTGCAATTCACTTTTGACAAAAATCCAACATTATATTGTAACAATAATTGCTATAATTTATTTAAAGGTGTTTAACACTCAAGGTTACATCACATCAAGTAAAATAGTAACAAAACGTATAACAAGCAACAAGGCACAGAGGTGGACATGACTATCATAAAAATGTGTTTTAAAATGTTTGGATGAGTACTGATAACTCTGGTGTTAAAGTGAGTTGGTTAATTTAACATCATCAGGGTATTTTAACAATGCATTATTGTTGCATTCATTTTAGGGTT
>JAPTGZ010000016.1:19246010-19267731 GCA_029814645.1 Fowleria isostigma | reverse complement strand
ATTGCAGAACTGATATTTTCTTACACCCCTACCCAGTACTAGCATGGTGTACCTAATAAAGTGGCCGGTGAATGTATATATGTGTGTGTGTGTGTGTGTGTGTGTGTGTGTGTGTGTGTGTGTGTGTCTGGGGATTCACTCAAAATTTTGAGAGAGCTGACTGCTGAATTTTAGTACTTTTGGTCAAGGAACAGACTAGCAAAAACAACAAGTTGATAGGACAAGATTTTTGGAGATATGAGTCATTTTGGAATACAATAGCCTTACAATCACATTGCTATGGCCAAAATGCTTTGGCAGTGAACACTGGACAAATGCGGTACAGCACGCATGAATACACAACAGCATAAAAACTACCGCATCTAGAACCCTTGGATCCCCACGGGTCAATGCACTAGTCAATCATAATGTTTGGAGACAAAAAAGCATAAAATGGTTGCTGCCATACAACAGAGTTAATATAAATGAAATAATGAGGAAAATATCATGAGTGTGATGGAACTAAAACCACGGCTTTACTAAAAAAAGCCTTCACAGTTTTTTTTTAATCTAAGTAACTTTCATGATTGTCTTAAGAACATTGTTTATCTGACATGCATGAATAAAATACATTAAGAATGATTTTTTATTTTTGACCGATTTTTAAAATCTCACCCTATCTTGCAAAAAACATCAAAATTACAAACTGCTCCTAAAACTTAAACTAGAATTAAATAGCAAACTAAAAATTGTCTAAATTAAATTAAAAGCAGAGGCAGAACAAAAGTTTGTTAGCATCTGTAAACTATCGTATCTGGTGTGTAATGACGCGTACCTGTGTTATGGATTTCCTCTGCGATGTAGATCCCCTCCCTGTAGGTCAGACCCCCGTTCACTGGAGTTCCTGTGGCAGGAGCCAGAGACGGGTCGAAAGCATCGATGTCAAAGCTCAAGTGGATCGGCCGCTGTTTTCTTTTGAAGAGGACACAACAATGGTACATTCAGACACAAGTATTTAATCAATGATAATACTTCTACACAGTTTGACAAACACATACCTTGCCAGAAGATGGTCAAGAGTGACTTCCATGACCCTCTGAATGCCGAGTCTGTCAATGTCCCTCATGGTGAAATACTGGATACCGAGGTTCTTCAGGATGTGACTGTGATACACAAAATCAAAAACATCAACAACTATGGTGCTGACATGTTGGAGTAATGCACTCCATTAAACCACACAAGATAAAACACGTAAACGCCACTTACTGCTCTCCGGGGTCGACATCCCTTAATCCGATATACACCAGGTCACTCGAGGAGAGGAACGGCTTCATCCAGGAGAACCCTGGGATATCTGGCATCTGTGGTAAACAGATGAATGTGTGATGTCATTCAGGATATATGTGTATGACTATATGTGTAAGAACAGGAAAAACACTGCTATTTGGTCTTCTGAACTTGCTGCTGTTTTTGAATGTGATATTTATTCAATGTACAAATACACCATATAAATGAATATTGATTTGACAGAAGTGCTAAAATTTTGCAGGTGGGAGATAGGATATTATTAGCAATGATAGCACAATTGCCTAAGCCATATTTTTGGCCAAATTGTGAAATCTACATTATTTTACTCTCCTAACACTGCTGCTTCATTTTGCATCATTGACTATGATCTGAAGAAAATATGACATGTTATGTATTGAGACATGTAAAATATGTTAAGTATATGTTAACTAGGGCTGTCAAAATCAACATGATAATGCTGAAGTACATAGATATCCCCTTCTTTCTTGAGTCTTTTTGCTGATGCAAAATGAAATGTGATTAATATAGATTAAAAATGAATTATATTTCATTGTGATTAATTGAAATTAATCTACAGCAATCCTGTGATTAATCTGATTAAAGATTTTAATGGTTTGATAACACTACTATTAAAATAAACTGTAAAATCTTAGGACAACATTATACTATATATGTAATAGCAGCTTTTCTTATCTTTGATTTTGGTGAGTTACTGAATGATTAAAACATTTAGCGAACTGAAGAAAGTGAGTTTAGATGTGCATTTTGTGGAGCTGTTACCAACACATAAATGTCAGAAATGTGAGTTTACTTTTTGTAAAGCATTACAAGACCAACAAGGTTGGAAACCAAAAATTTAATATTTATATTTATTTTAAAAGTTTGTTATTTTTACCAAATGTGAGAAATCCTTTTAAAACTAACTTGTAACTAAAGCGGTTTACTGTAAAGGAGTTAAAACTATAAAGTACTACAGTGCAATATGCAAATGAGTAAATGCACTCAATAACTTTCCATCACTGTGTCACTCAGACAATACACTGCCTGAAAACATACATGACTAAACATGAACCCTCTGCAGTATTTTTATTGGACTCTCATATTTCTCACCTTGTCTTGCAGCTCTTTGAGCATGAATGCAACAGGCTGGCCGTGAAGGTTTCCTGAAGGCGAAGTCATGGGTGTATTAATGTCTGCATGAGCATCAACCCAGATGAGACACAGGTCAGGACACTGCTGGGCGTGGCCTTCCACTGATCCGATACCCAGGCTACAAAAGCACAAGGACAATGGTATAAATATCAAGGATTTCCATTTTATGCCACTTTTTATTCTTATACCTTATATAGTACAATTTTTTTACTCAATTTTTTTTTTTTAAACTTTTAGTTCCTCTTCAGAGTACACATTTCATGGCCTTCCTGTCCAGTGAAATCCATGTACGGTATCTCCAAACCTGCTGAATCTAAATTACATGTTCATAAATGGGTTGTGAAGACTGGCACTCCTATGACGAGTCAAACCTTTATCTGAGTGACTCAAGGTGAGCCACTTCAGACAGGGTTAAACCTAAATTAATCATTGTCCAGCTGTGAAGTATATCGAGCACTTTATTGAAAAAAAGTATTGTACTTTTGTAAATACAGTTTTGAAATACTTGAAGATGACTTGAGGGTTTCCATTTTATGCAACTTCATACTTCAAAACACCTCAGAGGTAAATATTATACAATACTTTTTACTCCATGTTTGTCTGATAACTCTACTTTTAGCCTCTGTCTGTCCAGTGAAAACCATGTACCTCCAAATGTGCTGCTTTTAAGTTAAATAAACTGTATAGAAACCTTAGATAAACTGGAAAATGCATAATCTCAAACATGGAAACAGGCTCATGAAGTGTTCATGTGTAGTTCTCACTGGACAATATTAAAAACACATGATGATTTGACTATGATACATTCCGCAAGATTAAATTAGTATAAATGAGCTCAACTTCTCCAGCATGAAAGTTCATCAGTGCAGTAGTTTATGAATCAAAAACCTCATCTATAAAAGTAAAACACACAGAGCTTACGTTCAGTACTTTAAACTCCTGAGACCCAGGAAAGTAAAAAGTATGACTTTAGAGTGGAAACAGCATGATGCAAACATATTTTCCAGATATTTAAAAAAAAAAAAAAAAAAAAAACATTTCATGGCAAGTCCTTTGCAATAAACAGCATTTTTTCCCTTATGTAAAGATGTAAAAATCTTCGTGGCCCCTACAGATGAAAAAAATTCATTGCAGAATGTCAGGAGGTTAAGAACATTTTGCTGAAGGTTTTGAAATGACAAACCTTTAATTATCCTTTAATTGTTAGAGTATTTAAGTAGATCTTCTACCACTGCGTCTCATGTTATCTTTTTTTTTTTTACCTGTGATCCCCTCCCAACATGACGAGGGTATGTCCAGCTCCGATGGCTCTGCTCACAGCTCCAGACAGCTTCTTATTTGCTGCACCCACAGTGCGAGGGAACTTGACCTCCATGTATGGTTCATCCTGGTCAATGTGGTGGAATTTGAGGTCACCAAAATCGTGGATGGAGTAATCTGAGGAGCACATCAACAAAAATACTTTATTTCCTGAAGGCATCTGGCTGAGTCACTTTTATTGGTGTGGTTTACGGTGACCTACTGAGCAGGAGCTACAGGTGTTACCCCAGGACAAGCGAGTATTTACGGATACTAACTGGCTGTTCCACAGGACAGAACGTGTGGCTCAACGATGCTTAGGACACTACCGCTACACCATGACTAAACATGCACCATGCAGTCTAATTAGGCTGAGTCATTCAATGCCAGTGGAACATTTGTGACGGTGCAGTTTCCAGATGTCCCCTTTCCCTCCTCAGGTCCGGTTTCAGTCACTGCCGTTCACACTGCAGTAGGTGGCCGAAGAAGTAAAGTCTGAAAAATTTCCACTTAGTTTTTAGACACAGACTGTGAAGTAAACAAGTGATGTGATCCACCATATTGGTCGTTCATCTTGCAATCTGAGCCTTGATGGCAGTGTACAGTTACTCTGCTGATCTAAGGGGAACAAATGTACTTCATTACCATTCGTAGACAGGACAGGAATAGCCCTTGTCTTAGTGCAATCTTGAGCATTTATTGCAGGACAATTCAAACAGTCTGTTGCACCAGTGACAGCCTAAACCTCCTCTGAAATGCACAGTTACTGCTGTGGAGTGAATGATTTTGTGATTTTAAAGGCCAACGACGATAATGTTTTAATTTTTTTGTTAATTTTTCTATTGAAACAAACTGACATTAACCAGGTGGGTGTAAAGATTATGAGAACATGGGCATGGTATTTAGTTCACTTAGGGTTTGGTTTCACTTTGGACTCAGTTGGTGACATGGCAGCTATATCTTTTTCACTGCTGCCAAACTGGCATCATGCCATTGGCAAGACGACCCCATACCATCCCATCAGTTCATATGTTGGTGAAATTAAATAAAATTTACGCACCTTTAATTTAAAACTTGAAAATTTATTATGAAGATTTTGTAACCCTGTCATTTCAGGACACCATACATTTTTTTATCACAATATATAAATGTTTTATTTAGCTCTAACTCACACTGCAAATGAAGCATAACCAGTAAGTACAGTTCATTTGGCAAGGTTTTGTAAATAATAAAAGGCTCAAACATCCTAAACCAAAGATGCAACCCAGGTGTGTAATAATCCATCAATAAAATTATTAATAAAATTATTAAACATAAAATATACATAAATTATTATAATAAAATTATTAAACAGCAAACCTTACATTTTAGAACAAATTCTACATGTTTCAGAATTGTAATATGCTCTGCTAGATAACTTTAGCAGTATCAACATTACCAAATTATAATATACACTATTTAACATAAGAATGCAGACTTTTGTATTAGTTTTACAGTATTTTAAAATGTTAAAATCATTTCTCATTTTGACATATCGGATGTCTCATGTGGAGACGACTGGATTACGTTGGCTGCCATACATCCTGAGCTTTAAAATATATCAGGTGTCGAAAACGTCCCAACTGTGGAAACGCTCTGTATGACCTTAAGGGGGGCTGTAACAGTTACATAATACTTTATGTTTACAGCTGATGATCTGATGTGTTGGGCCACACACATGCTAGGATTACCTGGCACATGCTTTAATTAACTGCGCCTGTTAAATGTATTATAACGCAGGAACAGGTACCGATGTCTATCACACCCTGGCATAATGCTGAAATGATCACTCATTATTTTCAGTTAAATAGCTCAACAACTTGACTTATAATGACTTTGTTGAACTAAGATGCAGTGGTAGAAGTATTCTAATCTTTTATTTGAATATAAACAACAATACAGTAAGTCCTGCATTCATAGAGTAACTTAAGTAAATGTACATAAGTGTTCTAATTGAAATACACTGAAAACACCACAAGTAAAAATACAGCATGACTGATTTCTGGCTAATATGTATAAATATATATATAATCATTGATTGATTCATGAATGTTTTCAGGTTGTAATATCATTCATTTTACTGCATTTGCTGCTAATATAGTCTAAGGTGTTGATCTGAATTTGTGCCTTGACATAGGCGTCTATTACAATTGGTGATACATAAATAAAAAAACAACAACAAAAAAACAGAATTAAACTGGATAGCATCATTTACAATAATACATCATAATTTACTGGCTGACTTTTATTTCATGGTAATAAGATGAATAATAAAATGAAAATGCAGAGTAAGTGACTACAACAAGTGTGTCTGAGATGTGCTACAAATATTCAGTTAAATAAACTGAAAATACTCAAATAACGTAAATAAAGTGCTTCAGATATGAGTTTAGTAATGGAGGTAAAAGTCCTTCTACCACTGCTAGTTCTACTGATGGTGGTATCATGATTGTACACTTATACTCTGCATCAAGGTTATTTATAGTAAACATCATACATATGGTAGTCTTGAATTAATCTTGTGTGCAGACACCTCTTCAGACTCTTTTAATAGTGCAGCCTCTAACACTTGTTTATCAAAATGTGCAGTTTAAAATGGTATTCCTTCCAACGACAGACTGGTTTATAACCATAAAGATCATGAATAAAGTTATTTTATGGGTTACTGCTTATAGAGACTATATTGTTTGTGTTGTATATGTGGCATAAGAGCATCTAATAAATACAAATGAGTAAAGATGCCACTGAGTATCTGCTATGGCACCATCTACAGTGTGTCCTTGGCACTTAGTAACTCAATAACTAACTTAAATGTTTTAAATTCGCCTTCGGTATACACTCTTATCGTGACAATATCGTAACTTTTAGTCTCTCTTTGACTCCTACAGGTCATTTTTAAGTTGCATCATCGTCCGCTTGCGTAAAACTCTTTTGTTATGCTCAGGAGGCGTGGAATTTCTGTCACAATGCAACCCCGCTGACATCTTGGTGCCAAAATAAAAGGGGGATTCTTTCCGCTCATGCTATCGCGTTACTCATTCAAGCAACAGCGGCCTTTCCCACCAGACTAGAGCAGGCTTTTCCATTGAAACCACAGAAAGTGTGTTATTGCAACGCCGGTGAGTGTGTCTGCACTGACGACATAATGGAAATAAATCAGACATCCTCTTCCTGCTCCCCTCTTCTTCTTCTTCCTCCGAGCATGTGCGGGAACAGAATGACTGAAGCGGACATGTGGCTCAAAACCAACCAAAAATGAAGATACATTATTATATTATGGACGGATTTCCACAAATCCGTTCCACAAATGTGTATTTGACATTGTCTGGTTATGTCGAAGTTAAAACGTATTTTAAACGTTAAAATACTAACTAGTTTGTGGCTATTGTGAGGCTATGTTGGGGAAATCGGGCATCTATTTTCAATTCTGTCCGCCATATTAACAACAAAAATAAATAAAACTGACCCGGACAGTGTGTTCTTTAAAGTCTACATGATGTAAGGTGTTTATATTTATTGTCTGTCGAGCAATGTGACGTAATTGGTTTCTTGGCAACCGGTCGTGTCTGAAGAATCTTTTTAAACGGTGCAGATTAAACAGATAAATCTGTTTAACTGCAGCACCTCACCTCATCCTCTGTTACATAACGCAGCGGCACCGGTAGCTCCATTATTATCTGTGTCCTACCTAAACCGGAGAGCCTCTCGATGAGCCCGGCATCTCTGATCACTTTAGGCCCGTGTTCCACTCCTCTTCTTTTCTGTAAAGGAACAAACAGATCACAGTTAGAACAGTGATGGAATGTCAGATGATGTCTGAGAAGAAGTCCCAGAGCTTTTTTTGTTTGTTTTGTTTCATACCTGTCCTCTTGAAAAAGGGGCGCCCAGAACAGCCACGGATTGAGCTCTGCTTTGTTGGCAAGTGTGGCTGAGTTGAGTTCTGAGGAGACGGACTAAAGACCCTCTTAAAGCCATTTTCACTCTGAAAAGTCGGAACCAGTCAAGACCAAAATGAGCTCGACCCGATCTAAAAGTCTGATGAAAGCAATGTGAGATGTTGCGCCGGTGGATGCTGTGTATGGACGCGCTAGAGCAGTGGGCTGGTCTTATGGATCCCAAATCTGCTTAATATTCATGAGCGGGCGAATAGGAGGGACACAGTATACCGGAAATGTTATCACGATATAATTATTTTTTTTAAAGTTGAATCACTTTTTAATATCAGTATTATTTAGTAAAAGAGAATATTTTTATGTGTTATTTTTTGAAAAAAATCCCATTACGTCGCGTTCTATTCTGATTACGTGACGTCAGTTGAATGACACACCTTCGAATCAGCCAATCGGAAACGGCGAAACCCGTGGGTTCGTTCTGTGGGCGGGGCCTCCGAGCTGATGTGGAGCAAGTGCTTTTTGGAAACGTTTGTCATGAAGCGCTTTGCTGCAGTCCGACCAAGGTGGAAATTTCCACAGACGCAACCAAGCCTTGTTTACATTTTAACTCGGGGTCTGGATGTTTGTGTCGCACCACGTGTCACAGATCTTGGGCCAAAACATATCAAATGTCAGGTCAATATGTAGCACAGCTATCAATAGCATCTTTTATCTGTCAGGCCTTTTATATTCCAAGACCTCAATTTAGTGGCACGGATCTTCTCCAGAGTTTATATAATTATATATATAATATTGGGATAATATAGCCTAATTTGAGGTAAACCACAAAAGAAAAACTAAAATATAGCGTATACACATATTTAGATAATTTAAAAAAATTGTTATTATTACTGATGCACTAATATGCAGTATACTTTAATGTTGTTCCCAAATTGATCCATTACGAAACTGAACTGTAGCTCGTTATATTTTTAGTTATAGCTTGCTACTTTATATCCTGTTGAGTTGATGATTCGTTAACAGATGTAGTAAACACATGTAGGCTAGTGTTTTCCAGCTTTTATTTCACCATTCAGAATTTGACATTCATAAATGTGTACAGTTTTAGAGGAAAGTCAGCAGAAAATGCATTAGGATAAAAGACTAATAAATCACTTCAAGGACTAATGAATCTGGTTTATGACTATCTACAATGCCTTAAACTCTCTTTCAAAACAACGTAGATTTCTATTTTGCTGTGATCTTTACCGTTTCAAATTGTACTTCTCGTATTTTGTTTTATTTGTATATCATAAAATACATATACATACATACACACAAATTGTACTTCTCGTTTTTTGTTTTATTTGTATTATAAAATAAATAAATACATACACACACACACACACACACACACACACACACACACACACACACACACACACACACACACACACACACACACATAAAGTACTAAGGAAAGAGTTGCCTGAACTAGTATTTAGGATACAAACTGGATTCATGGTCGCCCTTCAGTACGTATACATTCCAGTTGTAGGTCTGGTCCGTGAAGTCAGGATATTTAATTTAGGAGTTGGCGTCATTGTTTAGACAATTACCCAATGCACAAAATCTCATACCATATCCATGATTTTAATAGAATAAAGTTTTTGTGGCCTCTAATGAAGCTCAGATTAAATATAGTTTATTTTGACGCAGTTTTAAGTCACCGCTGTTGCTAAGCGACACAGGGGATTCAACAAGTGTTTTTCTCCTGACGTAATCTGGCTGTTCAGCGTGACGCAGCCATCCGTCCGTGAATGCGCCATGAGAGCCTGTCTATACATAACGGGCCCTGTGATGGGAAATCACCAGACGTAGGGCGACCTCATGCGTTGGGAAATGAGCCATACAGCCAAGTTGAATGTGTATATGGGATTTGTTACCCTGAGTACAACTCTTTAGGCAAAAACTCACAGTGTATACAGTAACATCATAGCTGTGTAGTTTTGACTGCTTTTTTATTTTATTTAATTTTTTTATTGTTTTTGTTTTTTGCTAATTTACTTTTTATTTGATATGTCACATCAATTCAAAGCCTTTTATATGATGCACATGTTCAAGACAAACCAAACCAACCAACCAAGAAAATCACATTAAACAGCAGCAAAATAGATAGGTTTATGTAGAGTTGAAATCAAGTTGCAAAAAATAAAGATTGCTTATTAGCTCCATTATCTTTTGTTTTCTCCAGTGATTGATTATCTTTAATATGCCATCATTAATATCATGTAGGATGAATTCATGTTGGCAACACACAAATAAAATTTAGATGTTGTAAAAACTGTCCTGTATATCACTGGAGGTCTCTTTGTATATTTAATGCATGTCAAATAATAATTTAACTGTGAATTTATATGGTATAATTTCAATAGTAGATGCTATGATAGCATATTAGCTCTCGCTTTTAAAAGCCACGTTGTCAGATGATCTGCACTAAGCACATTATTCCAGTTTGATACAAAATAAATCAGAAAAGACAAGGTTACTGTATTTAAATTTTTTTATTATTAAAGTTCACCATTTTACATTGGACGTGGAAATTAAATAACTTTTTCTTAAAAATGTATTTCCACAATGTCTTTATTCCTCCTCCAAAATACTTTACCAAAGTTTTGCCTGAGAGACTATATTCAGGGTATACACAATGGTTACCAAATTCTCTGCCATAGCAATATCCCATGATTCATTTCGGAAAGAATAGGTCCTACAGTTATTTGTATCATAGAGCTTTTAGCGCACCGCAGGCAAGTACAGCATAAACTGTCGTGTTTATCTCTAACTGTATTTAATGGACTTTTATCCGTGTAAGTCGCACTCCTGTTAGCTGCTGGATTCTGTTTTATACGACAACACAGGTGAGTAAAAACGGACATGACCGCTGTAACGTGAACTAGCAAGGCCGGTTAGCACAGTAGCATGAGCTAATTTAGCTCGTTACTGCCAGTGGATGTCCGCTAACTGACGGAGCTGCTGCTCAGTTTGACATGTTAACACTTTGCTGTGCTCATAAATACGATGTAGTACTCTCTGTCAGTGTCAGTGGTCGTTTGTTTCATTTGAGTAAACCCTGGTTTCTTCGTGTTTTTCTACACTTCAGGATGTCGTACCCTCCTCCGATGAATCGCCAGCAGATTGGCATCCCACAGTTACCCCCGAGGATCCCACCTCCTCAATATGGGGGGTTTGCCACTGCAGTCCCACCAGGTAACTCATGACTACAGTGGTGAAGGATATTTCACTTGAGAATAAGTACCAGTATCATTGTGTAAAAAAATATATTGTTCATGTCCTTCTTTGAGTACAGTACTTGCATAACTATTCCTAAAGTATGATAGAAAAAGTGCAGAATGGCTCATCTAAGAATAATATGCATTACACATTTTTACCTACTGATACATAAACATATTTAAGCTTGAAGGGTAAATACTGTTTTGGCATTTGTCTTGATAGTTATCAGTTACTAGCTCATGAAACTTTATCATTACATTATTTATTTATTTTTTTCTTTTGTTTTCTAAATCCTCAAATGTACGTCTGTGTACACATGTATGAAATGTATATGAACAGTATTGATTATTGTGCATGTATACAAATTGCCACTGTACATGAAGTGCATAAGCTCGAAATAAACTAAACTAAAACTAAACTAATTACTGGTCTATACCTAAGTTGATTAAATGTTCTCACTCACATTCCACCATTCTTAGTATGATTACATTAACTAACACAGTAATCAGGCAAGCTACTTTCTAGATATACAAGCTTGTTTTACTTACTCTGTGCAATTACTGTTGTACCCCGGAAAGAAGCTTATTGGAAATTTTTGGAACCCAAAGAGAAGGCTGTGGAAAGTTTGAACAGCTATCAACTATTTTATTATTAGAATGTTTTTCAGTTGAGTGTTCAGAAGTAGATGTAATGCTCTGATACATTTATTTATTTTTCTGAAGTTAATGAGTGTAATCTCTTCAATGTTTTTGCTCTTGCATTTTTTCCCATAATTGTATACTGCCATAAAGAAACTGACTAACTGTATTTTTTCTGTTTCTATTTTCAGGTACCCCAATGATTCCAGTTCACATGGGTGTAGTGACCCCCACACCCACAGTGAGTTAGAAGCAGGAGTTTTACTGCATGCAAGTTGATGCATTCTGTATGACCTGCTGTTAAATCCACATTGCATACTTGTTCAGGCTTCAGCTCAGTTCACTTGAGGTTGATGTTACCAAATGTGCAGCTCTCAAGGTAGTTTATTAACCTAATTAGTAGTGCCTTATAATATGGGCAGGTTCTTCCCAGGTATCTCCGTTTGTTTGTTTTCAGTTAGTGATGTAGGTGCATTTTACTCTTTTTTTTTTGTTTGTTTTTGCAGGTTCTTGTCCCAACAGCAGTCTCTGTGTCACAAAAACCAATGATTCCAAAAAAGGAGTCTGGTGCCCTCAGATCAAAGGATACAGAGGACAGTGGCCCCACCACCACCGTATTTGTGGGAAACATCTCTGAAAAGGCTTCAGACATGTTGGTCAGACAACTTCTAGCAGTGAGTTTGACACACACGAATATAAACAAAAAATACACAGTCTGGGCAGTTTATGAGTGTAGAGGTCATAGCATGGAGAAAAGTGACTGCAGAAGTTTACCCTATGCTTGTATCACAAAAGAGAGCCGCAGACTACAAGAACAAGCAGTTTATTATGTAAAAGAGAGAATGAAAATAATCTTAACCTGCTAGTTTTTATTCTAAATGTTAATATATGAGCAAATCTTCATAGTCAAACATGTACTTTTTGGGTGCACCTCAAGCATACACAACACTGATACTACTGATCAGTAAAGGATGCACTGATTGCAACATTTTTACTTTGTCATCCTTAATTATTTACAAACTGTAACTACAAGGGTTTTGTGTTTGAAAATGATCCATCTCTCATCCAGAGTCTTCATCAGTTCTATTTGTAGATTGTTTTTCCTGTATCTTAATGACCCTAAGTGTCAGGATGGTAGAGAGGTGGTCATTCGGATGTCAGAGTTGTAGAGAGGTGGTCATTGGAGTCATTAACATATGGAGGAAAAACAATCTACACACACCACCCCTCCTACAGACTTCTAAGGGCCTTTTCACACAGCGTACTCAGATCTGGACTGCACTTGGATACACTTCACACCTTTTCCACAGTGTTGCATTCATATGCACGTACTGTGGCCCGTATTTGAGTACGAATCCCCCCCAAGCAAATAGATCTCATGAAGTCTCTTGGACTAGACACAAAACCTTTTCAAGTATGAAACCAGTTCAGTTGAGCTTCAAAAACAACTAAATTTGTACAATAACCTGGACAAATGAGAACTTACACAGACAATATTACTTTGTGTTTCTTTATTTTGTTTTTGTAGTTAACCCCAACAAAGAAATCTCAAGTGTCAATATGAAAATAGTTATTACTAGCTATTAGAAAAAATGCATTTCTGAAAAATTGTTTAATATAACATGAGAGATGAATATCTGCCATGCTAGTGATGAGTAGATATTTTGTATGCCTCTACTGATACTGACCTGTAATTAAGAAATATCAGCTGATATTGATGTCCAACTACTCTATTGATTTTTCCCTTGAATTTAAGGTCTCCTTATTTTGGGAAACCATGGACAAGTACTGATCCATTGAACTTTTAATTTAATTTATTAATTAGTCATTTTATAATCTCTTTTTTGTGTCCTTTTTCAAAATAGAAATGTGGTATTGTTCTAAGCTGGAAACGGGTCCAAGGAGCTTCTGGGAAACTTCAAGGTAAAAGTCAAAGTCATATTTTGTTCTCTCCATGTGCATGGTGCTGACCCTTGAGACTCAAAATGAGAAATTTACTATAATGGATTTTGAAAGGTATTGACAGACTTGAAAGAAAATAGAATTTACATTTGGACAAACATGAATCTATACGTCTTTATCAACTGTCTTCATTCTGTAGTCCACCTGCCTGTTGTTGAATTAACTTAATTTCTTGTGTTAACTCTTGAAAGCTTTTGGGTTCTGTGAGTATAAAGAGCCCGAATCTACTCTGCGAGCACTCAGACTTCTACACGAGTTGCTTTTAGGTGACAAAAAGCTGTTGGTCAAAGTAGATGCCAAGACCAAAGCCCAGCTAGATGAGTGGAAGGCCAAAAAGAAGAGTGCCAAGGGGGTATTTAGTCTACTTACATTCCAGCTAAATTTATAAATAAGCATCCTCATGTTATTTTTTGTGAAGTCCAATTAATAAGTGTGTTTTTTTGTTTTTTTTAAATTTTATTAATATAAAGGGAGCAAGTAGTGGGTCAAAGACTGAGGAGGAAGATGAGGAGGAAGTTCTTGATGAAGAAACTTTGCGGCGTGACCAGGTGGTGAAAGGGGCAATAGACGTCCTCATTAGAGAATATGCAAGTGAGCTCAACGCCCCCTCACAGGACCCGGACAGTCAACCTCGCAACAAGAAGCGAAAAGAGAAGAAAGAGGAGGTATTCGTTTCTTTGATTTTAATGTTAATTTGTATGCTCTTCATAGTATTTCCTGAGTACTTAGTGTGATTATTTCTTTTCTTTTTGTGCTCTGTGCAAGGAGGATATCAATGCTATGGAGATGGAGGATGACAAGAGAGACTTGATTTCCAGAGAGATCAGTAAATTTCGTGATACGCACAAGGTAATGTATCAAATCCACTAGCTTTACTCTTTTATTCTCTAGTTCAGGTTTTGGAAAAGAGCTACTAAACATTTAAGATCAGAAAATCATCAACAGCAAATGCCACTGCAATTTATGTAATTTATGGAGGAGGCAATATCTCTATTAGACTGTTAACTATGGGATAGAAATAGTGTATACTTATAGGTTAGGTGATGCAATTCAAGCAGTGAAAGCATAGAAGGAAGTCTATATTGATTCATGTATTGTATTCTACTTATATAAGGGTACAAATATTCAATTAATAAATCAATCACATTTGGATATAGTAATGCTTATTTCTAAATTTGGCCACAGTTTTCTCAGTTTGTAATACTGATTTGAAACTAAAAGTCAAACATTGTACAAGCTTAATCACACAGAGTGCATGGACACAATGTTAAATTCCATCTAAAGCTAATCTATTGATTAAACCCCACCAATATGGTAGAGTTCATTTGGTGACTAGAGCAAGATGAATCTCAGAATCTCAGCTTTGGAAAAAGTTGCGAGGATAGGATGTAAGTATGATCTTTCTTTTCTTCGTTACTCATGTTGGGCGCTCCCTTCTGGAGGGTTTGCAGAGGGGCAACTGGCTCTAAGTTCACTGTCAACATTTTTTGTTTAGGAATCGGTGTACATGAGGATAAAGTTTACAACATTATAACCGGCTTCTATCTTATCTCCTGAAGTTTAGAACTGGCAAGAAAAGTCTGTCTGGTGTGCACAAACCTGTTAGTGATACTCTGACATTTGTAAGGCAGCTTAGTGAACCTCTGCATGTCCTCAGATAATAAATGATGTGTTTGACAAACACACATGGATTGAATGAGCCTAACCACTGCAGTAGTTTGACCTGCAGCCTGTAGTTTTACTAAAGCAGGGAGCGCCCCTCCACAGCACTCTGTGGTCTGAAGACTGTAGAGGTAAGTCCTCCTATTTTGTTATTTATTTTAATTTCAAATCCTCTTTATTTTCCTTTCAAGTCATGTTTCCATGTTTGTTCATCTGTCTCTGACTGCTCTCTCTAATCTTCTAAGAATAATTACATGAAATAATTATGATAATAGTATCCCATATTATAATACAGGGCAATAACATAAAACAAACATACCTAGTACAAGTATTGTACTTGATTGCACATCATTCAGTCAGCAAATAGACATTTGCTTAATGACAATTTAAAAAACACTTATAATGCATATTCAGTGGATGGATCATATTTTTTATTTGATGCAAATTACTAGTATTAGCAGCGAGAGATGTGTCTGAAAGCACATTTATAGTGTTTGCAATGGGGAATCAGTTTTTATAGAGTACTTTGAACTGAAGCCAAACTGTCAGTGGAAAAATACAGGATGAGGTAAGTTCCCCCACGGTTTTAGCAAATTACTATTATACACTACAAAAACTTATTTAACTGACATATTTAGAGATTAAACATGATCCCAGACATTGAAGTAATGTAGAGCTTGTAGGTCTGTCCTCCTTTTGTGTTTTCTTCTCAGCAGGTGTTACACCCACATTTCTAACATGTTCTTTGAATATTATAAACAGATTGGGACACTGTCTGTTTAGCTGCTATAAATGATGTTTGAACTGTGGGTCTACTTCTGCTGAAGTTTTTACCATTTGTTGGGTTGGAGAAACCAGGGAGAACCAGAAACGACCCACAGGTAAGACTGCTTCACTAATTTCTTTGTGGCTTAATGAAACACATTATCATTTGTTGTCACTGATCTTGTGAATATGAATGTGCTTTATTTAGATTTATTGCTCCACAGGTGTCATTTGGAATCATATTATTTTGCTTTATTAATTTCATTTTTATTTTTTTAACATTTGACCAGCTTTCCTTCCACACATAGCCTGTAGGAATTGTAGGGGCAGAGAACCGCTGAAGCAATAGTTCATCACCTGTAAGTTGTCTACCCATAGCTCCTCAACAGCGTGTAGAAAATATTTCTTATGATGACTTGTGACTGTAGACATATGTATTACACTTAAGACTGACACTGAACCACATTTTAAATAAGCTTGAATAAATATGTTGATAAGTACTTATGGGCAATTTCCACATTGTACAGAAGAAGTTCTTACAACATTCAATATGGACTGAATAAGATTTTATCAGCTCTTAACTAATTAGATCCTCAGGGGCTGTATCATTGACCTGGCCTGCAAGTTTTGTGGGGAAAAATTATGCCTACTGATTTTGCAATTAGATACTATTAAGTTCAACTGGACTGTGATTCTCTGACATAATTCATGTTGTTGTTTCCAAACAGAAATACTTTAATTAAAGGAAATTGTTACTGTTAGTCATTACAATTGGATAGACTGTCTAATAATGAATAATTTAATAGTGTCACAGATAAAACCCTTTTACATTTTACCATGGGGTAAAGGGATAAAAGGTGGGGTGAGTTTGAAGAAATTTCTTTAGTTTTGAGTGCAGCACTATAGCTATATTTACATTTTCTATAAAAATACATCATATGACATAAATATGACACAAATCTATGGTCCTGAGTCAGTCAGACTCCACAGGGACTAGCATTGTAAACTGGCCCCTGCATCTCAGATGACCATAAAGAGAGCTCACAGAACCTGATTATATAATTCACTTTAGTCGGGCTATTGGCCATGTTAAGCGTGGGCTTGTGTTAATCCACTTGGCACCCATTTGTAAGACTGAACCAAGGCATTATGTAGTAGTTAACGTAAAGTCGCACAAAAAATTATTAGACCATCAAAAGTCATCAAAAAAATGATTATGCAATCAAGTGCTAACTCCTTTGTATATCGTGACTAAAATAGAAAAGAAAATATGGAATGTCTAAAAACACTATTATCAAGAAAACCATGGAAAATGGATAGGTATCAGCTCTTAAATTAAACTCTTATGGGCTACTTTTGTTGTTATCATTATATTTGTTCAAACAAATGTACCTTTAGTTGTACCTGGCATTAAAATGAACAAGAAATTAAAGAAAACAAGGGTGGTTTAATAATTTTTTCCATGACTGTAGCCAGTAAGTGTATAAATAGGACTTGTTGCCAAACGTAATACCCACTGTATGTTTGTTACACAGATAGCCCTACTTCATAGTTACATAGAAATACAAAGTAATGCATACAGGAAAATTGCAAGGATGCTCCACTCTGTTCCTGGGCAGGAGTATCCATCAACAAGATAAAAACCAGAGGTAGGCGTGTAATGCTCAGTAAGGTCGCATTTATTCACACTCAGCCATTACCACTGATTTGCTGTATTACAAACCAGGTCAAATGTTTTAATAACTCTTTTACATAAAGCCATTTCTATTCCTCTGCATTGGCTTGACTGCATATTGATTTGGAAAATGGACGGACATGTGTGACCAATATGTATTTGCCTGCAGCTTGTTTTTTTATTGGAACTGCCTGTCATTACGTCAGAGTATAATCTCTGATCGCCACAGAGAGCACATAGTAAGTAAGTCCAGAGGACAAGTTGACCTGTTACATGTGTGAAAAACATTCACTCAGTATCAGTGTATGTTATAACCAGGATGATGGAAACCTGGAGCAAGGACAGGAAGTGATCTATCTGCTAACACTTTAAGAACCTAAATACGCTGATGTTTTTTTGTATATGTTTAAAGATGATAAACAGTGGTAGGCCATAAGGATAACATTTCTCCCTTGCTTAAACACAGATTCCGTTATTTATTTAGTAGCCTTACAGAATGAAATGTGGTTTATGGTTTTAGTAAGTGTGACCTGAATTGAGCAGTATCCACATTAAACCTGCTCAAACATCGGAACAGTCTTCCTGGAGGAAACGTCAGGGCTAAGAGGACTTCCTCACTTGCAGCAGCCAGCCTCTCCAAGGCAATGAGTCGTGGCAATATGTGAGCATGTCTTGTGCAGGGAGTCTGAATCTTATTTTTTTATGTATTCTATTGTGATGATGGTTTTGATATTATTTTAATAAACTAACACGTTATCCCCTTTTCTTCCTGTTGGGCTCCTGCAGAAACTGGAGGAGGAAAAAGGAAAGAAAGAAAAGGAGCGTCTGGAGCTCGAGAGGGAAAGGAGAGAGAGGGACAAAGAGCGGGAGCGCGAGAGGGAGCGCCGAGACCGTGAGAAAGAGAAAGAAAGGGAGAGGGAGAGGGATAAGGAGCGGGAAAGAGACCGAGACCGCGAACGGGAACGAGAACGGGAAAGAGACCGGGAACGAGAAAGGACGAAGGAGCGAGAGAGGGAACGGGAGAGGGACAGGAGTCGTGATGTCAGTGAAGACCGAAGCAGATCAAGGTCAGTTGGGACCAGAACTGTGTCATACTGGTCTTGGACACTGATATAAGTCAAACCCTTCACTGGGAAAACACTCCATCACAGTAAAAGTTTAGAAATATTCATATTAAAAGTAGTGTTTTTTGCAGTAACATGGTATCTGTGTTATATTACGCAGTACTGAAAAAGCCAACTTATTTATGCTTTGTTGTTTTTTACAGGTGTCAAGGTTACTTTATTTATACCCGTGGGTAGATTTGTTTGGCAGAAAGAGTGATTGCATTTGGCATTCCATTACAAAACACACACTGAACCTGACAGGCAGGTACTTGATCCAGTGTCAAAAGACAGAAAAGTGCTCAGTGTTCCACCATTCAGGTGTGTAGTGACCAATGGCATATTTTTTCCTCAGTTTTTTTATTAAGATACAACAGGACAATACGGAAAACGTGTACACACAAGCACACGCAAAACACAACTATTGCCCCTTTTCCACTACACCTTTCTAGCTCGACTTGGCTCAGCTCTTCTCAACTCTACTCACTTTCAGCGCTTTTCCACTGGGGGTTGTACCTGGTACAAGGACTTTTTTTTGTACCACCTGCAGATCAGTTCTATCTGGGCTAAGTCTGTATGAAATTTTACTGCCAACCACTGATTGGTCAAAGGAAAGGTATCACTAAAACACAGAGCGTAATGTAAACTCTAGAAATCAACAAGCGTGATATCAGAGAAGCTCCTCAACCTCTATCATCTACATCATTTTACTGGAGGCTTGATCTGCATAGACCGCACCGTTCAATGACACATCTATTGTATACAAGGTATTACCTTATCATCAGATGCCATCTCTTGGCAGCCGCTGGTCTTCATCTTCGTTCTTCTGCATTGGCTTTTATGACTTTCACTTTGCTTTTCGGCCGTGTTTCATATCTCCGCTTGTATTTGTTTCTCTGTCGTTTCACCTTTTCTGTGACAAAGCCACAGACCGAGCAACAAGTACAGCATCACCTCCATTGTTGTTACTGTTTACTATACCAAAACTTATGTTTCGAGTTTTGACTCTGCTAACCACGCATCTCAGTTGTGCCGAACTGATGCGAATTGTGTAGTGGAAAATCGACGGCACTGCAGTAAACTGTGTAGAGCTGAGCCGGGCTGAGCACAATGCAGTTGAAAAGGGGCATAAATGGCTTCTATGGGCAAAAGGCAATATTTAGGTTAACTTCGATTCCCATGACAAGAAGTAGCTTAAACAATCTGACAGACCTGATGAGATAAACCAGGACACTACTGCAGTACATGTTATTGTCTGCCCAGAAGAATCCAAGACATGTTCAGTGCAACAGGAGTTTACACTAAATACTTGTAGAGACTTCAGCTAAAAGATAAATTTCTCAACTCATAAAGAAACACTTGATCCTTTAGTTTATCACAAACATTAAAAACCCAACACATTTTGAGTTGCCTGGTTTTTATTGGATGGGAAGTTGATGATAAATTGCAATCTGAAAAGTAGCCATCATATCTTTCACAGAGAACGGACAAGAGAGGAAAAAAAACGGGACCGTGAGGAAGATGAGGAGGATGTTTATGAACGGAGAAGACTTGAGAGAAGGCTCAGAGATAAAGAGGCTGCTTATCAGGAGGTAGGTAGTGTAGCTCATCTCATTTTGATTATGGTGATTTAAAAATTGTGAGTTCTTAGTTTTGCTTAGTTTATGTTAGATTATTAATTTGTCTTTTCCACATAGCGCCTAAAAAACTGGGAGATCCGTGAAAGAAAGAAGTCACGAGACTATAGTAAAGAAATGGAGCGGGAGGATGAGAGGCGCCGGGAAATGGTATACAAGAAAACTATTCATATATTTTTTTAAACTGTTGGATTATCAGTGCTAAATCAGAAATGTATGATTCTAAATGGTTAGCTTGTAAAATGTGTGCAGATATCTAATCAGATGTGTAATTGATACTTTATTCAGCTGAAGGAAGGCAAAAGACTGAAAGAATTCCTTGAGGATTATGATGACGATAGAGACGACCCTAAATACTACAGGTGATGGTTATTTATGTTTACAAGGGTCAGGTTTACACTTTTTGCTTTTTGCTTTGAGGTAACTTTTCACTCTTATTTTTAGGGGCAGCGCTTTGCAGAAAAGACTTCGTGATCGAGAGAAGGAAACAGAGCTGGACGAGCGAGACCGTAAGAGGGAAAAGGAGGAACTGGAGGAGATCAGACAGAGACTTCTCGCTGAGGGTCACCCTGATCCTGACGCTGAGCTACAGAGAGTAAGTCTGACACAAGCTTCCTTCATGTCCTACATATGTGTTTTTTTACTTACAACAGCTATTCACTTGAAGCTTGCAGAGTCTTTTTCTTTGCAGAGAGTGTGTGCAAAGAGTTTTAACTCATTTAAAAATCCACTAGGCTTGTCTTGATTTGACAGATCTTCAAATTAACTCAATTCTGAAGTTAAAGGTAGGGTAGGAGATGTTTTCCTGGAGCATTTTTACTATATTGCTTAAAATCCCCTTCTCACTTCAATTGCAACCAATTAATTATAACAAACACAAAAAAAAAAAAAAATTGTCCCCTGTGGAGTGGACAAGACTGAAAAAAACACCATCCAATCATCTTAACCGGCCCATTGAGATGATTGAATAGTGATATGTCTATCAAACTCAACTGCCATCGGTCAGATTTTACAGATTACACCGTTCAAAGCAAACTTTAGTGGGCTGCTAGCCTGACATCAGTCATACTGCAATCAACTGTTCTTACTAGCCTAAGATTACTTAGAACACATATCAAAACTAGAAAAGCACTCGGAGAGCGCAGACCTCCGCCAAGCTTACTTTTGCCATTTCCAACAGTCCTAACCACTAAGGAGGTTATGTTTTTGCCGGCGTTTATCTGGTTGTCTGTCTGTCTGTCTGTTTGTGTACAAAATAACTCAAAGTTATGGACGGATTTCGATGAAATTTTCAGGATACCTTGGGAATGATACAAGGACCAATCGATTAGGTTTCCTG
>JAPTGZ010000016.1:19227651-19245910 GCA_029814645.1 Fowleria isostigma | reverse complement strand
TTCCCAAGGTATCCTGAAAATTTCATCGAAATCCGTCCATAACTTTTTGAGTTATTTTGTACACAAACAGACAGACAGACAAACAGACAGACAGACAGACAAACAGATAAACGCCGGCAAAAACATAACCTCCTTGGCGGAGGTAATAAGGGTAATTGATGCTGCGTAGCGCTTGAGACTCTAAAACAGTAGGGATGTAACAATTTCGTGGCATGAAATTTCACTGAATAAAACAATGACAAAGTAAAATTCAAAGACACACAAAATAATAATCAAGTTAAAAAGTTTCAAAAACGCAAAGCAGCACTGCGCACTGAGACATACGGTTTTTGACCCTCTCGCCTACTTTAGCAGCACTCTCACTTCATGTGAAAATGAAGGAAGATGAGAAAATAATGGATGCTAGGTCCGCCCTACACTGGTCAATCTGCCCTTTTGGACTGCGGTTTTAAGTTGGTAGTTACTGCTTTACAGACCACTGAATGTGCATGCATGTCCAGACAGGGGAAAGCTGTCCCCTGTTGATGTCTGCAGAACTTGATGATGAGCTGATCATTGAACCAGGTGTGCTGGAAGAGGGAAATGTCTAAAACATGCAGGACACCGAACCTTAAGGACCGGACTTGAGGAACAGTGTTCGAAAAGAATGTTATTATTAATGTTCTCCCCATACTGGTTGTTTGTGTAGATGGAGGAAGAGGCAGAGCGCAAACGACAGCCCCCTTTGAAACTTGAGCCTGAGGAGGACATGAACCTAAAGGAAACCCATCATCAGGATCAGGAGAAGAGAGGGTCAGGACGGCCTGCAGAGCCAGCACCCTGCGGACCCCAGCACCATTCAGACGACGATGTTGAGGATGGAGAGGAGGATGACTATCATGACGGCGAGGACTCACAAGAAATTAAACCACAACTCAAACCTGTCATGCGACCAATCACTACAGCGCCCTCGGTGTCGTCTGCCAGTGGGAACGCCACTCCAAACACACCCGGTAATGAATCTCCCTGTGGCATCATCATTCCAGGCGAGAACTCTCCTGAGGTTCAGCCAACTGAAGAACACCGGCCTAAGATCGGCCTCAGCCTCAAACTGGGTGAGTCCTGTCGTAAACTGAGGATCTCAGGAACTCAGGATCTAGAACAGGTTGTCTGTGACGACCGCTAGGGTACGTTCTTTCTTTCTCTCTCTCTCTCTCTCTCTCTCTCTCCCTCTTTCCCTCTCTCTCTTTCATTCTCTTTCTCTCCTCAGATGTTTGGTTGAGCGACCCCATGGTTATCTGATGTTTGGACAAGGCCTTGGTATTCTCTCCTGCTCCTTCATCATAGATCATCACTGACCTAACCTGCCAGCCTTCTGATTACAATTGCCTACGTTCATGTATTGTTTCGATGCTCTTGCGCTATGAAATCTTTTCCGTTCTGTGCGTGTTATTTGTCAAGCGCTCAGAGCCAGTCTTGACGTCCAATAACTGAAAAGTTAGTGGTTCGGTTCTCACTCTGTCCTAGTCCATGTGCTATTGTGTTTCTGGGCAAAGACACTTCACCCACATTGCCTCCAGTGTCACTCACACTGGTGTATGGATGTTTGGTGGTGGTTGGAGGGGCTGTTCGGCACGAATTGGCAGCCATGGCTCCATCACTCTGCCCCAGGACAGCTGTGGATACATATGTAGTTTACCACCACTAGAGTGAGAATGAATAATGGATCAATAATGTAAAGTGCTTTAGGTGGCTTGAAAAGCACTATAAAAATTTAATTATTGTTATTGTTATTATTATTATTATTTTATAATAATAATAATTAGTAGTAGTAGTAGTAGTAGTATTATTAGTATAAAATAATAATAATAATTCCCTCCTTTTTTATTTCTCCAGGAGCCACAAACAGTCCCAGTCAGCCCAACGCTGGAAAAAGAAAGAAACTGGCAACTGTGGAGAGCGTTTTTAACAAGTTTGATGATGAGGAGGCAGATGAGCAGCCTCGTAAAAGGAAACTGGTCCCACTGGATTACGGCGATGATGACAAGAGTCTGGGGCTGGACGGGGCAGAAATTTCAGGATCTAAAGGAAGCATCAACACAGAAGAGAAACGTAAACACATCAAGAGCCTTATTGAGAAGATTCCTACGGGCAGACCAGAGCTCTTCTCCTACCCTCTGGACTGGGCCATGGTGGACTCGGTAAAACTTCACTGTAGATTGAATATATTTGATATCGATAAAGCTATTTATTTGATAATGTGTTGAGTATTAGTTTGTTAACCAGAACTTATGATAAACTGATTAAAAACTGACCAGTTAAAGTAAAACTGATCATGTGGTGTTGTGACTGTTCTCTTCTACAAGACCTTAATGGATCGCCGCATTAGGCCATGGATCAATAAGAAGATTATTGAATACATTGGTGAGGAGGAACCCACTCTGGTTGACTTTGTTTGTTCAAAGGTCAGTAGAAGAATTTATTGTGTTTCAGAGGAGATAAAGAAATTACAGAATGTAGTCTGAGTTCAGAATTTGGAAAATAAGACTCTCAGTCATAGTAACTTAATTCTTTTTGTTTTCTCTGTGCTCAATTTTTATTCACTTCAGTTGTTCTTTGTTGAAATGAAAACTGAAAATGGCATTATTACTGGCTGTTTTTTGATAAGTTATATGACTGTTTAATTTTGCATGTCTGGTGCTTTTAAAAAAATTTGTTGTATTTTTGTTTTCTTTCTTCTGATGATCTGCTCATGCATCCATGCTAGAAATAAATCAACTCATTTTAATTTGTGGTCTACTTTGGATAGTTGATGTTTTCTCTATCTAAAAATCCATAAAGCAAATCATTGAGTTGATCTTTTCTCTCCAGGTAATGGCTCACAGCACCCCTCAGGGTATTCTTGATGATGTGGCTATGGTGAGTTGGACTTCCATTGAAATGACACAGAATTCATTTCATTTCTGTTTCTGTGAAGCACTATTGCTAATGGTATTATTCAGATAAGATTCAATGAGAAATAGTCATGTTTCATGTACTGAATATTAGGGCTGCATGATGTTAGTAAAACTTACAATATGCAATATGGGTGTACAGCATTGCGATAATGATAATATTGCTATATTTCTTGTTCACCTAAAGAATACCAATTTCATTTACTTATAAAATGTTCCTTAACAAGTGGTTAAATGAGCTGTTAAACTGAGCCAATTGTTTGTATGCCGACTACTTATGATTTAAGACAAAATACTGTAGTACTACTACAATCAATGACACAATTCTGTGGTAGAACCTGGTGATGCTGTTACCATAGACCTTCAACACAAACAGTCAAATATTTGGTCATATTATTCACATATAATAATGTGTAAATGACATGGATGTATTTCATAATAACTAAAGTTCCGGAGTACCACAATGTAAGAGCTTTAACTAAACTATATTCCATTGATGCCTGGTTTGGTAGATACAGCATATACAAGTAAAATATCTAAGTGTTCAGGCCTTGACCAATGTTGTGCTCTGAAAATATTCATCTTCTCAACATTAATAATACTTACATTCAACCAGCAGCAGTAGCATTACTTCAGTTTTTATGCAGGAAAAACTATCATGTTAGAGCAGTAGAGAAAACCATTCTGGTACCCCATGGAGTGTAAAACAGAAAGTTAATGGAAACAAAAGAAAAGAAATGACTGCACATATTTGCAATATGAATATTGCACACTCCGTTATCATGATATTGATATTTTTTCCATATATTATGCAGCCCTACTGAATACATTTGTCTGAGCTGCTGCATATAAAACTTTGTATAGCTGACCTTGTTTGTGTTTAGGTTCTTGACGAAGAAGCAGAAGTCTTCATAGTAAAAATGTGGCGGCTGTTGATCTATGAAACGGAGGCTAAGAAGATCGGACTGGTGAAATAAAGATCACACTTCTCTCTGACTTCCTTGCTCACAGTAACATGACCTTCAGTTTCTCACCTGGCAGACTATCGACACAGGTCCATACGCCCCCCATTCCGTCAGTGTGGAGCTGTTGCCTTGTGGGTTTGGACGGGACAGTCTGTGAACAGAGTTTGCACAAACATTCTGCATGATAAAACGTTGGTTGTATTTTTTTAAATTTGTTAAACCTGTCGAGGCAAAAGACAGAGTTGTGCTCTACCCATCTGTTCTCTGATACGTTGGACACCTTCTGCTTTGATTTACTGTCATGTTCAGGCACTGCTCCATTGTGTGAACTAATAAATATCTTTTTTTAACAAAACATGTAATATTGTAATGTACTGTTTCGATTTTGTATTTTTATGTATATTATCACAGGTAGAAAAAAAAGGTTTCTTTTTGCCCTTTTTACAACTTTCACAATATAAAAAAATAGGATGTACTTTAACAGTAGAAAATAAATAATAGTAGGCCAAGGTGAGAAAAAAGAAACAATGGAGATAATTTTAAAAAAAAGGTGGCTAATTAGTATTTGTAAAGCATTTACTTGTAAACTTTGTTACTGTTAAAGTACACCATGTCATTGGCATCTAAACGGTATAAAAGTAGTAAATGAAGATAAAATGAATTATAATTTAAATATCCGTGCAATAACTGCAATGTGAGTAAGGAATATTATCTGAGAGTAAAAAATTATGACGTACTTAAATCCAAAAATGAATAGTTCTTGACAGGTAATGTAATGCTAAATTTTTTGAGGATTATTTATGATAAAGAATTTATTTAAAATAAGAAGAAATGTTTACTATTTTGAAGACATTGTTTCCTCTTAATTTTGTGTAACTATTTTCAAGTAGCTTCCTCGTCTTTGTAATATTGTCTACAACTATTAAAATATTTGATTAATTTTCATGAACTCATTTATATAATCTTTTTTTAGCAAATTATAAAAAAAAAATACATTAAGGTTTTTTGAATGAATGAATGTTTTTTTTTTTTTTTATTAGAATTTGTATATATTTTTTTGTTTTCCTTTTTCCCTTTGGCTCCTTCCTGCGCGTCTTTCAGATACGTGGCAGGTTGACTGAAGGTGCGTGACCCGGAAATGCTTTGATCGTCACCAAACAAGATGATGTCTTGATAGCCAGTTTAGCCGCTAACCAAGACGAGAAGTTGCAATATTTTGTCAGCTCTGTCTGAAAAAAACGGTACGGGTCATTCGCGGTTTTCAGGAACATGCTACCACGACGGGGCTGCTAAATTGCACCTTATGAAAGGAGAATAATTAGCACAGCTGGTTAGCTTAGCTTCGGCATCGACGCCAGCGGTTACAGCGTCTGTTGTCAGCTAATGTAAATGTTTATTAGCAAACTGAACGAACCAAAGGAAATAGCCTTATTAAAACTAATTGCAGCCGCTGTAGTTTTGGGGATGCCATTATTCCTGAAGAGGATAAATAAAAGTCCGTGCTAACAGTGTAGGTAGAGTTTGGTTTGGATGGTTTAGGTTAGCTTAGCGGTAGATTAGCTAACTAGACGAGTGTAGTCATGGACGATTTCAGCTCGATCAGCCTGCTGTCCCTTGCGATGCTGGTGGGATGTTATGTGGCCGGAACAATACCTCTAGCAGTCAACTTTTCAGAGGTAAGTTTGTGTCACTCTAAGCTGTAACTCTATGCCATTTAAGAGCTAACTTTGTAAGTGGCCACAGTTTTACATAGAGGGTAAAAGTTAATCTTTATCAGCAAATTTCTGAGACTTCAATCAGACAGTCTGATTCAATCCAATTGCAAACAGTTTTGTTAGCTTTATTCTAGTGGTGAGTATTTGTTTAGATGTGGGATTGCTATTAAAATATCCTCATTAACAAGATTACTTGTATTTGTGCTCTGCTACATTGAACAGTGTAGTCGACGGTTATATTTCAGATATCCACATGCAATTACAATCACTGTCTATTATTAGTTAGACAAACCGATAAAATAAGCTCTAATTTTAGAAATAAAACTTGCAGAGTACCCTGGAGACCAGCTTCATCATTATGTCTGAGAGAATCATGCAGTTTATTTTAATTCTTTCCACACTGATTAATTTGACTTGGCTGAAATGTATAGAACTAAAAGCATTGTATGACATATGCTTTGTGTACATTACATGATTAGTATCTAGAATTTTTTTGCATATGTAATATGTGTATTATCACTTTAATTGTTGGCAAATTAAAGGAAACAGTTTTCTGTGAATATTTGAAATTGAACATGCAATACACCTTAATGGCAAAGTCACATCATTTGTCTCCAGGAAGAATGATGTTGGATATTTGTTCCTTCTGACCAGGAAGAATTAGATTGCATATATCTACAGACTCTAGCTATTAAATGTTAAAATGGCTTCCATTAGAGACTATGTGTCTGAACATCTTGTGTTTATGTGACATTTCGATAATTTCCCTCTGGGTTTAATAAAGTAATCTGATGAAATAGTGAATAGTGCTGTAACATTTTTGGTCTTTTTGTTCCATAGGAGAAACTAAAGCTGGTCACAGTGCTGGGAGCAGGGCTGCTGTGTGGGACTGCACTCGCTGTTATCATTCCAGAGGGGGTACACGCACTTTACGAAGAAATCCTAGAAGGTAGAGCTTATGTAAATGTCGATTAGGGTTAGGGGAAATGGTATTTGTAGACCTTAACCTTTTTTTTTTTTTTTTTTTTTTTTAAATAGAACAAAGTTCAACAGGTAGCTGTAAGCTACAAATAGTTATTCTGTTACACAGTAAACTTTTTCAAACACAAATATTTGGTTAAAGGTAGTTTCAGACTTAATGTCGTGAGGTTAATATTGCATCTCACAAGAGTCTCCTCGGTTTTATTTATTTGTTACTTCTGTGGTGTTTGAACCACTTGTTATTGACATATTAAGATGGTTTTTCTTCAACAGTCCTGCCTCTTTATGTTATATTATGTGTGTCTGTAGGTGGACACCACAGTCATGGTCAGGCCGGAGTTGTGGAGGTGTCCGAGGCAAAGGGTGAAGCAGAATCAGCTCTGGGTGTGAGTGGAAAACATGAGCACAGTCACGAACAGCTTCATGCCTGCATCGGAGTGTCTCTGGTCCTGGGCTTCGTCTTTATGCTGCTAGTCGACCAGATCGGCAGTTCTCATGTGCACAACACCGATGGTAAATATTGTAACGCAAACTGATTCATTCAAATGACACCAGCTAATCTCATTTAAAAAAAAAAAAAAAAAAAAGGTTTTACTTAGAAATTAGACCAAAACACACCCTGGTGGTTCACTATAAACAGACGTGTCCACAGCCAAACCCATGTACTTTTTAATAAAAAAAAAAAAAATAGGAAGGAATGCTTTGCGAACTGTCTTCAAAACCTGCTAGTATGTGTTTTGTTTTATTCGCAGTTCAGGGCTTGTTGGGGAGATGCCGTTGTGTTATTGACTCTGCATTTTTGGGTTTTGTCCTGCTTTAGATCCAGAGTCTGGAAGGGTTGCCTCCTCAAAAATCACCACCACACTGGGCCTTGTGGTCCATGCTGCAGGTAGGTTTGGCACTCAGTTATAGTTTTTTTATTCAATATTTGTCTTGCTTACATGGTTCACGGAACGTTACTTAGACGAGAGTTTTCGTCATAGAATGAATGGAAACTAACTCCTTCAGAACAGCAAACTGGCAAAATTCAGAAACCAGCTTGAAATGAATCCTTCTTGAAGTAATATTTGTAATTCACGATCATTTTAGTAATTATACTCTGAGTCATCTTTTTCCTTCACGGTCTTGGTCTTGTGCTAGTGATTTTTTTTTTTTAAACATGTTTTTGTGGAATTATTTGACCCTGTCCCAATCCAACCCAGGTTCACTGATCCACGCATGTTGCACTTTGCACTCTGTTTCATGTAGAAAGAATGAGAATATTGACATACACTGGATGAAGACTTACGTGCTGTCAAGGGATGGGAAGGACAGTAACATACAATTAACTCTTCTGAAGTTATGTTGACTTGTGCCACAGACGTCGACATGTCGACAGACCAGCTTTTCTGTTAAAGCCCTGGTTGGCACTGGATTTGATCAGTCACATGGATTCCTGGATATGAGTGGTTGTTTCCTGTGTTTAATTGTAAATCATACTTGAATGTAAACTTCTCTACATTTATCTAAAGCATGTTCAGGCTACACAGTGGCAGCAAAGTAGTTTGACAAAATATTAAGCAACTCAACCCAGTCTACCTCTGACCTGTATGTGCATGTTCCACAGACATTTAGCTGATGTATGATTTAGTTCAACGCCCACAGCGGCACAGTTGTCTGATAGTGGCTCAACTAAACACTCTTACCAACTGCATGAGTTCAGCAATCTTTTATGTATTTTGGCAGTCGCACTGGGGAAACAGGTATGTTACAAACTTGGGTATGACAAATGGATAGATTTAAGTAATGATACAGATACAAGAATCAAATGTCATCAGAGAAATCCAAAGTGCAGAAGAAGGGGGAGAGTGTGGAGCCGATTGTGAAAAAGGTTAGTCAGGAAAAAAGTTAACTTTGAATGACAATTTTACAGAGAAAGCTTGAGTTAAGTAGTTTTAGCGGCATTAATCAGTGTGTCATCTCACATTTTTTTTATTATTGGTAGTTAAGTAAACAGAGGCTGTAGCAGCCTCACACTGGAAGAAATGATCAAACCGTACCTTTGACACTGTCAGAATTTTGTCTCAGACTGATGATGGTCACATGATCAGGACAAAGGCATTGAACTTTACCATCTGTGCAACACACAAACATGACTAAAGGTATCACTACTCATCTAATCTTTCTCATCTTTTGTCTGGAACAGCCCAAAGTTGCATAGTTTATACCAGGGTAAACAGGAAAATATCCTTCAAACTAACCAAATATAGCACAAAAATGAGAAAATACATTTTATTAGATGAATAATTTTTTTTTTTTTAACTTACCTCATTTGATGCTTTTTGGAAACACATGACTAATTTTTTTAGAGCATTTGTTTTCTGTTATAATTTGACATTTTAAAGTTAATTCTGATTGTCGGTGTTTTATCAGCTGTTTTTTCTCTTGCTTCCAGCTGATGGAGTGGCTCTGGGAGCTGCTGCCTCCACCTCTCAAACCAGCGTTCAACTCATTGTATTTGTTGCTATCATGCTTCATAAGGTAATAAAGAATTTCTTTGTATCAAAATTTTATAATATACCTTAGAATCACTGGATATAACTAAGTAACAACATGCATATAAGTATGTTGGACGTTAGAGGTTAAATTTTTTGCCTTGTCTCCCTAGGCTCCAGCAGCGTTTGGCCTGGTCTCGTTTCTCATGCATGCTGGTCTTGAAAGGAACCGCATCCGCAAACATCTCCTGGTCTTTGCCTTGGCCGCACCTGTCCTCGCCATGCTTACATTTGTAGGCCTCAGCCAGGTAAATACTGCTATTTTAAGCTACATATTCATACAGTACATTAGCTAATAAGGAAAAATCAGTCATTTTATAAACTTTTTAATGAGCAGCAACACTCCCTCTGTTGTACACACAAGAAAATTACAGTATTTTTGATATTTGTGTTTTAGATGTATATAGAGTTTTTTTTCATATTTTATTCTTCTCTTGTTTAAATTACATTTTGTATTTATCATTTTCCCGGAGACAACAACTCTAGGCAAATAATTCCTTGGATATATTTACATGGCAAATAAATCTGAAATGTCTTTAATATACATTTGGTTTTGGTTATTTTAAAATTTCTAAGTATTTTGAGTTCTGAGCATTATAAATTTATATTTTTTAAATCCTCTTTTTATTGAAAAATGTTAGGTTTTTACAAAAAAAAGAAAAATTAGACGGATACACATAAACACATAAGAGAGTGGGTGTAGAAAACAAAACATGTAAAGCACTTCATTATTGCTTTGGCATACAGGATTTCAGAGTAAAGAATCAATACATAAAAAGATGAATAAAAACACTTTTCCTTCAGTTAGAGCTTTTGAGTCCATGTTCATGCAGTCATCCCAGCAAAACCACGTCTCAAAGGCCTCGCATCTCTCACCTATCTCTTCCAGTGTTGCACAAAAGAATCCTTCAACAGTTAGAAGTCAGAAACTATAAGAACACATTCATACACTATTCACAGAATTCTAAGGAAAAAAATCTGGTTATATTGTGTTTTTGTTTGTTTCTTTTTAAAAAAAACAAACACAAAACCTTGGATTTGCATCATTTGTTCATCCACATTTGGGATGTAGACATTGACGTGTACCCTTATGGGTGGCTGTGGCGAAGTAGGTAGAGCAGGTCGTCCAATGATCGAAGGGTTGGCGGTTCAAATCCTGCCTCCAACCTTCCACATGTCAAAGCGTCCTTGGGCAAGACACTGAACCCTAAATTGCTCCCGGTGAGGCCTGATAGTGCCTGGCATAGTGGCAGCCCACTGGTGTATGAGTGGGTGAATGTGAACCTTGTATTGTAAAGCGCTTTGAGGCCATTAATGTGTAGAAAAGCACTATATAAGTACAGACCATTTACCGTATGGGAATTGTGTGTGTGTCTCTGCTTTTCCCAATAAACAAATAATGCCCCAAAAAATCTGGTTTTATATTTGTTTCTTCTACTTAAAAAAAACAAACACAAAACTTTGGTTTAGCATAATTTGTTAATCCACATTTGGGATGAAAACACTCAGGATCAAGATAAACTTTATTGTCTCTTGCAGGAAATTAGTTTTAGACAACAGTGCTACATGTTTCTGCATTCACATTCATAAACATACAATCACAAACACAGTCAGTCACAAACATGTAAAGCATAATCACAATTAAGAATTGCACTTAATCTGTGTATGCACCTTTTCCTTCTAGATAAAATGAATAAAATCAATAAAAAATGAAGTGTACCCTTAAGGAAAGTGTGTATGTCTGTGCTTTTCCAAATAAAGAAATAATGCCAAAAAAGAATCAGGTTTTTATCCAAACACAAAGATCTGACCTGGTTTTTGTTTTCCTTGCATTCAGAGCAGCAAAGAGGCCCTCTCAGATGTGAACGCCACCGGAGTCGCCATGCTCTTCTCAGCCGGCACTTTCCTCTACGTGGCCACCGTCCACGTCCTTCCTGAGGTCGGGGGCGCCGGCCACAGCCACTCGCCTTCAGGGAACGGAGGGAAGGGACTGAGCAAGGTGGAGGTCGGCGCGCTGGTGCTGGGCTGCCTCATTCCTCTGGTGCTGTCTGTCGGTCATCACCACTAGACCCACGGCTCTGGACCAGGTCTAACACCACGGAGGAATAAGACGTGTACAGGGGAATACGGCCCGAACAGACTTGAAACGTTGTGGATCCAAATGTCTTATGGCTTCTCTGCTGATGGACCTCGTGGACCAGACTGATGCGGGGAAACGTCTCCTCGAAGATAAACGAAAGTTGTTGCGGCGACAACCAAGACACACAGGAGGTTGTTTCTGCTGATCCAGACTACTGTATGTGTCCATTTATGCCACATGGATGGTTGATATTTTTGTTAAGAGCAGCCAGAGGTGGAGCCTTTAGCTATGTTTAGTTAGATCAGTGTGGCATCATTGTGCTTGTCCAAAGTCAGAGAACCAACTCTAATTTGACAACAGCGATGTTTTACTAGATGACAGTTGCACACTGAGATTTAGAGTATCTTGATTAAGCTGAGTAAAAATTTTTTTTATATATATATAATTGTACAGTGAGTGTAAATCTCTTAACAACAATCCCAAATGATTTTCAAGTGCCATATTAGCAGATGAAACCAGATCTTGAAAAGATGGTTCCATAAGTATATCACAGCTTGTAAAAGACGATCTCTCCTTATTTTTTTAATTTTCAAACAAGGTTTTGTTGCTGTAGTCACAGAAAATAACATAACTAACTCAGTGCACCCACCAATTATGCTATGTTTGCATTTTTTTCCGTAAGAGGACATCCTATGCTGTGATTGAAGTCTGTCATGGACTATTGGAGAAGTCCAGCTGCTTCTTGTCCTGATTGTAAGGTTCTGATGGATAAGACTAAAAGCCTGAGCCCCGTGTTGGAGGAAGACACATCCAGCATAAACAACATGAAGTTTTTGGGTGTACAGAGTTCTGTTCCAATCGAAGAAGTCTAAAAATCCTAGGAAAGATCTGTACAGAATTGTCTTATAGAGGCCTATTTTGAGGTGGAAGGTTATTTCATCTCTTGGTTTGTAAATTACTCGCTTGCCTTATGAAGGGCATTAATGGGTAAAATCAGTTTGAGGGACCATGGGTGCAGGAGATGTATTATGTCATTACAGATCAGGTGAAGATTCACCCCTTTCCTCATTTATCCATTTACTAATCAAATCTGAGCAATAATGAAGAAAAGTAGATTTTGGGGATGTTTCAGGATCCTGAAATAGATGTGAACAGTTAATCTTCATCTTGAGTCTTGGATCTTAACGTGTGGTTCACATATGAGGGTCTGTCAATGCAGCCCAGTACCAATAAAACCGTAGCCAGTTGAAACCCTTGGGTGGGCTGCTCCCTCTGTTATCAGGACCCATGGATATTTGTGAGTGTTACTGTATCACTGGGCCGGAGCTCATGTGTTTGTATATGTCTGTAAGTATGTATGTATACTGTACAGTATACTGTAACTCCTTCCTTCCACAGTCAACACCATCTCGTGTGAGATGGACTGCTTACTCGAGTACATTTTTTTTTCTAATTTTTTAATTTGTTTTGGGACATGGATGGACTGTTTTTGCAGTACTGACACAAGAGGCTACAGACTGCCTGAGGAGTCTCTGTTTTGTGTATAAATTAAAACAAAAAAGTTTTACATGTGATTTCTCACTTAATTCCAGACTTTACTCATGATATTTTAGGCTTTTCTGTGCAAAGACAAATATGGTGGGATGAAAACGGGTGGAACACATGCAGCCGCATGTTTTAGATTTAAAGGGAAGCTGTGTGTCGTGTATCCACGAAAAGGGAAAACCTTCAGTGTTGCTTCACACCTTTGACATTGAGAACAGCCCCATTATATGTAATTGCATCTCTGTGTGAACACTGTTGCTTCAGAACCCTGCTCAAAACATACGTGCATTTTTGTTTTGTTAAATCTTGAATGATTTTTCACAATCTTACAAACCACAACTCTTTTTTGTTACGAGAAAACAGTAGATGTATTTATACTGAAATGACAACATGAATGATAGATGTGCAGGTTGTTGTGAACTGAAACAGTTTAACCACAGTCTCATTGGAGAAATGCCACCTGGTAGTTTTCAATGACTACGAAATAGATATAATTAACACAACCTATTGATTATTAAGTAATCAAGAGGTGCAACTAAGGTTTGATTGTTATTAATACTGTCAGCAATTTAGAATGGACACTTTTGCTTTTAAAGTTTCTTTAAATAGTACCAAAAAGTCATAATTTTTAAGACAATTATCCGAATAGTTACAGATGCATTCATTTCTACCATCTCAGATCCTATTTAATCTTAGACTGATATATTGAAACTGACCAACAAATCAATACCTGATCTATCAGTTACAGTTGAGCCGAGTTGAAGTGTGTTGATCTAAAACTAAAAGTTTGGCTCAAACAAATCTGTGTTTATGAGGAATGTCCGTTTAATAATGTCTTTTCATGAACTCAGATGGATTCCTGCACTGATGGTATCTTGAGTCATACATAACTACAAATATAAAAAGTGAAGTATATAAACCCTTTAAAGTGCTCGGTAGTTTCTCTCCGACAGAGGAAACGGCACATACAGGGGCTGGATCTGAAGGGTCATTTTCAATCCTGGAGTTTTAGCAGCAGGTTAATATTTGTAATGGTTTCAGTGGAGTCACTCTTTATTTATTCTGTCATTCCAGAATGAGTCTGCCTTATTTCCATACTTCAGATTGTGAAACTCAGTGGTAAAGCGATGTGTTTTATGATGATTGAATTAAAGTTTTTTAGCTGGTGCAAAAAATGTCACAATGTTTTTCCCTCAAAATTGAACAGGTAGAGTTTGATTAAATTATTTTTATTGCCTTTGTGGTGGTGGTAGTAAAACCTGTAAAATAACATAAAAATGACTACATTTTCAAAACTTCACTTTGTGGGATGAATTTACAAAGTGAATAATATTAACACTCAATTCAGGGGCCACATACAGCTCATTTTGATCTTGAGTGGACCAATAACATTAAAATAAAAGCACAAAAATCTATAAATAATGACAAATCTAAATGTTCCTCTCAGTGTTTATTGCAGTAAATTAAAACTACATTATGACAACGTTTATATAGACAAACTTTCCTTAACAAAAATGAATAATCTGAAAATTCTTAAGAAAAATAAGTGTAGCTTATTAATATTCTGCCCAATAGTAAATGTCTTAGTAGATCCTCTGTGATTTGTAATGTACATGTGTAATGAGAAGCTGAGACATAATAAGAAATTTCAGCTTTAGACTATTCACACTTTTTCATGATTATTTTTTTAGATTAAATTGGACTATATCTAATCCCTGAACTAAAATGAGTTTGACACCCCTAGATAACACCTTCAAATGATAAAATGATTATGTAGGTTTGTATATTTGTGTAACACAAATAGGATAACTTTTTTCAACTATTGTGCAAAACTCTGGACATGATGTCATTTACATACACACACGTATGTACAGTATGTGTGTGTGTGTGTGTGTTTGTAAACAATACGTTGTGGGGACATGGTTTTGAATACACAGTCTCGTTCTGGGGACACAAATTTATGGGGACAAAAAATGCGTCCCCACTAATTTTTATCTTTCAAACATGTATAAAATGTCCAGAAATGTGTCTGGTGTGAATTTCAGGGTATGGATTAGTTTCCTTATACTGTAATAAAAACAAGGATTTTTGTGTATATATATATATGCAAATTTGACATGTCCCCACATGTAACTGTGGGATTAATTAAAAAACTATTTCATGATATGAAAAATTCAAAGTAATATAATTGTTCAGGAAATTTTTTAATACCTATCTACCATATTTTTTAGGAGTATAAGTCGCACCAGTCAAAAAAATGAATACATATATAAGTCGCACTGGACTATTAAGTCGCATTTTTTATAGTTTACAAAATCCAAGACTAAGAGCAGACATTTATAATAATAGCAATAAAATAAAGATGGTGAGCCTCACTATGTCAGCTTTACAAGACTGTGTGTGTGTGTGTGTGTGTGTGCGTGTGTGTGTGTGCGTGTGTGTGTGTGTGTGTGTGTGTTGTGTGTGTGTGTGCGTGAGACACAGATCTGGAAAAAAAAAATGGGACCACTGTAATTTCCTCTGAAATCCTGACCTCATCATGTGTGCATGTATGACAGCCATTCCATTCCTGTGTCTGTTGAATTCCAACACAAGCCCATTTATTTTACTGAATAAACACCTGATCCAGGTGTTATTTAAGAAGAAGTACAGTTGTGGAAAAAATTATTAGACCACCCTATGTTTTCTTCAGTTTCTTGTTCATTTTAATGCCTGGTACAACTAAAGGTGTTTGGACAAATATAAAGATAACAACAAAGCTCAGAAGAGTTTAATTTCAGAGCTGATATCTATCCATTTTCCATGTTTTTCTTGATAATAACTAAAATCACAGAAGTTCTTACATCAATATCTGTGGCATTGTACTGACAAAAACAGCGCTTTTAGGCATTACATGTTTTCTGTCTGTTTTCGTCACATGATACACACACAATAACCATTGTTTTTGGGAACTTGATAGTCATAATAATTTTTTTTCTGCCTTTGTATCAAAACACTTCTGTGGCCATCACTATCTTCTTACAATAGGCCTAGCTGGGTGGTAAAAACAGTGCTATTAGGACCACAACGGTAATTGGAATAAAAAATAATTATTGAAAACTACTGGACTTCTACTCTGACATTATTTGAGGTGTAAAAACATTTGCATTTAAATTTTTTTTTTTTTTTTTTTTTTGACCGTGTGTCATGTTCTGCAAATTCATTATCTAATAAATAACAATATTTTTATTTGGAATTTGGGAGAAAAGTCAGTCCTTTGGAGAATAAAACAAAAATGTTCATTTCCTCAAACACACACCTATAAATGGTAAAACCAGAGAAAGTGGTAATTTTGCAGTGGTCTCTTATTTTTTTTCTAGACATTATATATATTTTTTACAGTTGTTAATTTTTAAGCATTAGTATATGCAGAATATTCCAAGCATCTATTTAGCAAAAACTCCCCAATTTTTTTTTCAAAGACACCTTGAAGCAAATAAATGTCATGTGATGTTTAATATGTTGTTTTGTTTTTTTTAAATCAAATTTCTGCAGAAAAAAACAGAAAATGCCTTAAATGTTCCAGCCTTTCTGTAGATTATAGTTCATGTGCACACGTCATCTGTTCCTGTGTGTTAAGTTGAATATTTAAAGGGTTATATAATCATGTTTCACAACTTCTGGGGCATTACTGTAACATGACAGGAACATAAACATGTACATTGACAGAGTTGGTGAGTGCAGGACGCAGAGGCTGAGCTGTCAATATCTTTCTAATCTGTTGTCCATCCCCTCTGACACATGTCCTGTAAATTAATCTGATACTCGGAGCTCTGGCTCTCATTATCCGTGTTCTTTACTGGACGGTCGGCGGCTGTGCCTCTGCTACAGATGTTCTCCTAATTCTCTGGATGGATGCAGAGACCGACGGGCTCATACCTGCCAAGAGGACAGTAATCTGAATAACGGCTTTTACTGGCTGGAATTTATTGACCCGGCCTCAGATTTAGCAACTCATTCCTAAAGCTCCTCTCTCCTCCCCCCATCAGCATCCTCTTCCTCCCTCCCTTCCCTGCCATAATTGTTTTCATCTCCGCTCTGCTATGCATGGTATCGGCAGCTGCATCATTCCACCCTGCTGACTTATTGGGATGCTCCTCTCCTCTGTCTGTGGGTGTCATCATTGGGTTTCATCTGACTAACTGTTATTGACTGACTGTATTCTGCTTTATGGTTATTTTTGTTTTATTCCATTGATTGCATTCTGCTGCTCCACCTCTTCCCAGGGTTAAGGGAAACCAGATAGGATGTTCTCCTCTTCGTCCAGAAACTCTCTGTTCTCGCCCTGGTCGTCCATGGAGCAGTCGGACTCTGAAGTGTTGGACATCAGCACCAAAGTGCAGCTGCACGGCGTTCTGTGGAAGAGGCCCTTCGGACGCCCGTCCGCCAAGTGGTCCCGCAGGTGAGAGGGCCGTCACCTCAGTTTGAGGCTTTAACTTTGTTATTATTCAAGTTTTTAGATGTTTTTGTTCTGGTGTTTGACAGTTCAACAGTCCAGAGATCCACTGTATCATCATTGGAAATAACAGACAATAGACTGAAAATAAAGTCAAATACAAGACATTAAAATAACAAAATACAATATGGGAATTATTGTCAGTGTCAGAGCTGCAGGTTTTAATCAAGATTTTTTTCTCTGGTGGATTATCAAACCTCTATAGACAGTTTGTTATTTTTTTTCAGTATGGCCACTAATGTTAAATCATCCTATACACATTCTGTAGAAATGTCTTTGGTCATTTTCAAAAAGTTACATTAATGTATATTGTTATTACCGTAAGTTGAAAAATATTGAAATTATGATGCCATTCAAAGGGAATAAAAAGGCTGTAAAAAATTTTTATGTAAAATAAATAAATATATAAATACCTGAAACATTAATTTTTGTGTCTGAAGTTAACATTGTTGTGAGCAAAAATGTGCCAAAAAATGCCATTTGTATTAAATATAATGCAAAAAATATATCATAAACAAAATGATATGGCAAAATATTTTGTTTGGATTTTTTAAAAGGGCTAAAATAAATTTCAGTTCCCAAAATTTGAATTTTGTGTTTAGTTTTTAATGAGTTGGGTTTTACAGAGTTAAGAACGTTGTGGAGAATGACTGTCCACTGCAGTAACCACTATGCATGACAGGGTTAATATCCCAGATCAATGGTTCTCAAACTTTTTTACAGTGAGTACCCCCTGAAATATACTTTTCCAAGTACCCCCAATGCTCGCTTCAACATTTTTAATTAAAAAAAAAAAAAAAGGCCAAATTCATTCCTGTGCCAAAAGTGTCCATGTTATTTTCTAAACTTTGTAAACAAACATATATTTAACTGTAATACTGTATATTAAAACTACCAAATTTTATAAGTAAATTTTGTGTGCAAAACCAATGAGTGCCCTCTTTCATTAATAAAAAAAATAAATAAATTGTTAATTAATAAATGAACATTTCATCAACAAAACATAATGAC
>JAPTGZ010000016.1:19196425-19208054 GCA_029814645.1 Fowleria isostigma | reverse complement strand
AAAACATGATACCATACTGTTTTTATGCTACACATAAGGGTAGTAACAGTGTGTAGCAGCATAATGGACCAAGTGTCAGTAGTAATGATAATAAAGTGCACAGTGCTTGGTCACACATGACACACATTATTGTTTCATTGATTGCTAATGATGTGGTTCTGAGAGCTCATTCTACAGTGACATCGGATACCTGTCACAGACTGGTTTAAATGACAGAATCCAATGAACAGTTGCAGCCTGACACCGCAGCATATTTGATATTGGATTGTATAAAAATATCTGAAGACGACTGTATTTGTGATATATGTGTTTGTGCAGGATTCTTTGAGGAGTGCATCTGTGCAGCTGAGATTGAGGCAAAGCTTCCAGCCATTATGAAAAACGCTGTATATCTTCATAAAGCGGCTGCACGCAGAATCAAGAGCTGCCGCATCCAGAGGAGAGCCTCCAGACGCCACTGGTGTAAGTCAGCACATCACACAGACCTCAACGTACACACCCTGGATGTATGCATATTTTATGACTATATTCCCTCAGTCTACATCAGAACACTCATGTAAAGATCCACTTTAACTTATGGAGGTGGATTTACCTCCATCTGTGCAGCAGTATTTGTTTTCTATCCACCATCTTCAGACTCTTGGTTTCCTCTGGTTTATAATTCATAGTGATAATTAATATTTGGCACTTTTCATGATAAATGACTTATTCAGCTGCAGCTTTTCATCCTCCTGATTTGCACATTTTCCTGCCTCTCTGCAGTGAAGCACTCCAAATCATTTGCTGTAGCCCGGCCCGATGGCAGCAGCATGGAGGAGCTGAGGGAGACAGCCCGACGACTCACCTCAGACAGTAGCTTCAGAGAGAGCGTATTCCAGATCATCACTCGCCAAGACTCCATGAGCACCACTGATGACTGAGAGCATGCAGAGAGAGACAGAAGAGGGGGAATGGTCCTCAGCTTTACCTCAGTCCAATGGTGTGATACCTACACATCTGATCCTCATCTCAACACCTGAATATGGGATTGGTTTAGGGGTTTAAGTTATAGCATCCTTAATGTAAAAGGAAGTCAATGACTAAATGTTCTTCAGTAATAACATAGTAAATAGCAGATTTCCAGCTCTCTTGTAGACTGAAGAGGAACCTTCAGATTAGTTCCAGTGTAAAGATTCAATAAGTTGTAACACTGTGCAATATCCAAATGACACAAATTATTACCCCGACCCCTGAAGGGGAGGCAAGTTTTTTGCTCGGTTTGTTTGTTTCATTGTTTGATAACACTCTAGCAGCAAAACTCTTGGTTGAATTCATACCAAATTGGGTTTATAGATTGCCAGTGACCCAGAATAGATCTGATTAAATTTTGGGAAAAGTAGGTTAAAGTTCAAATTTTTCATAAATTTTAAAAATCTTTTTTTCTCCCATTTACTTATAATGGGTGAAATTTTACATGCCTGTAGCCGCAAAACTATAAGTTCAATTCATGCCACATTGGGTGTATAGATTGCCAGTGACCCAGAATAGACGTGGTTACATTTTGGGAAAAGTAGGTCAAAGTTCCAAATTTTTAGAAGTTTTTATGAATTTATAAATGCCTTTTTTCTTCTGCCATTTATTTATAATGGGCAAAATTTCAAATGTGTATAAAAACATTCATTTTATTTCAATTTACTTCAAACTTGCCACATATATTGAGGTATTTGATATGCTGACATCACCACATGCTTAGACGTGATGACATCAGTCGGATCCATGCCAAAATAAGCTACAATATGTATGAGGGGCGGGGTTTGTTGTGCCTGGCACCACTTGTTTTACAGACTATTTTAGCATTATATTACATTTTGACACTTGGATAAAACTGTTACATTGTAATTAGTTTCATTTTACATTGCAAGTTAGATGCAAAAATCCGTATCCATCAAGCCGAGCTTTATCGTCTTCAGATTTTTGTCATATAATAGAAAATCCAATGATCAGACGGTTCCTATAACTGAGTAACTTCTGTTTCTTCTGCATTTAAGATGTCAAAATGTAACATGATGGACAGACAAAAGCATAACAGAACTACAGGTACAGATCCTTATGTAACAGACAACCAACACAAAGTAAATTTATCTCGAAAAATGTCTTTATTCCGTTTGGATTGTATGCACAGATCATGTCATTGTCTTCAAAGATAGGTTTGCAGTTTTTCAAGTCAACACTGCAACAGATTTTACTTGCTGTAGTCATTCATCCTGCCCATACTGGTGGTTAGACGAGAAATATCCCTTGTTAATTAGTCAGTGTTTGTATTTTTAGCATCAGATTCTCCTTTTGTTACCATTACTCCTCCGCAGATCAGTCTGGTCCCTTTTCCATGAAACAGTGTTACCGTATTAGACAGGGTTATTTATGGAGTCTGTCTCGGTTTATTCAGTTACATAAAGCATCATTTTTCTAGCATGATTTGCTGGAGTAAATGAGTGCTCAATTTGTTAATTGAAATGAATTGATTGACACTAGGAGCCTGGCTAATTTAAGGCCATAAAGCGCTGTGCGGAAAAAAGAAAATTAATTTCATGAAAATATGAACTCATTTAACTTAACACTGACTGCTGAAACAATGAATCTGCTTCAGTGAATAAACATTTTGCAGATATTTAAATGCACATTATGGTATTTTTAACAGCAAGCAAAACTGTTTCAGTGTTATGGGCAGGTGAATATACCTTTAAGACAAATGGGAAAATTGTGAATCTATGCTGCAACATAGGGTAAATGAAAACAATGAATTCAGAGATGTGTCTATTATAAACCTTGACCATTTCATTATTGCCACATCTTATCATTCCTTGATGATGCAACTCCATGTAATTCACTAAAGCAAGCATTTATGATAATGTACAAATGATAACTTAACACCTGAAATTGTACAGAAAGGAAGCCCACATGTCTGGGTAAGGTAATGAGGAACATATTATGGACTGAACAACATGCCTTTATGCTAATAAAGCTGTGTTTGAACCTTGTACATGTCGTCTCTCTCTTTTTTTTTTTTTTTGCAGGTAAAAGGCATTAGGTTAATACCTGGGCAAGGAATCACCTTTTTACTTCCTATTGTCAGCAGCACAAAAGATGGCACTATTACTAAAGGAACAAACAAACAGAAAATGTTGATATGGATGTATTTTCAGCAGAGACAGAAGTTTAACGGACTCTTTGAACACATATTGTCGGTAGAAAGGCTCTGTTGGGGAGGATCGTAAGTATCATCACCAGCTCTTGCACATCACCAGGACCTGTAGGACAAAAAATACACAGTGTGATTAGTGTGGGTGTAAATTATAGACTTTACAAGAGATAATGCAGTCTGTTATTCCTTAAAAGCCAATGCAGAACAGATATATTAGAGTGGGATTTAAAGAAAAGCAACAGCGTTAACGTCAAGAGAATACAAACATCTGTGTAAAAGACCACATTTAATGGACTGAACTGTTTCACACCTATAAACAAACTATCATACGATGCTATGATCTATTTTCACATCATGATATACTATGACCAAATTTGATATAATAAAAATATGAGCACATTTCACTTCATATAGTATACTATGCCCACATTTTACATCACATACTATACAATGGCCAAATTTCATATTATAAAACACTATGACCATCTGACATTATACTATGCTATGACCACATTTCACATCAGATACGGCACTATGACCAAATTCCACTTCACATACTATACTATGACCAAATTTAACATCTTAATATATTATGACCAAATTTTACACTATACTATACTATACTATAACTAAATTTCCCATCATGCTATACTTTGATCAAAGTTCACATCATATGCTATAATCTGCTTATACATCCTGACACTTTTAACAGATTTATTTATTTTTTCTCATATCATGTTGCGTAAAGGTTTAATTTTAGTGAATAACTCTACCTATGAATCTGCTGTGTCCATACTGCAGTTTTCACTGTTCATCATGAGTACCTAGGCTCTGCCCTCTCCTCCCTCTGACCTTACATTTCCTCTCTGTGATAATCTGGTGGAACAGTGTGGCCTGGTCAGTGCCATAAGCCTGTCTGTTCCTCTAATGCTCCATTTCAGATTCAGTCTGCATTTTATGTCTGTTTAGTGATGTTACTAAATGAATGCTGGCTGTAAAAGTGGAATCTTGCACAATGATCGGAGACATTTTTAAAATTATTTATCCTATAAGTTTAAATGTGTTAAGTTGATATAATTATATTGTCTAATACATGTCAACATACATCGACCATAACACTCTGCAAAAAAACTACCAGAGCAAGTAAGTCTCCTCTGCTGGAGGAGCTAGTGCCCTCTCAGATTCCCACGCACTCTCTGCTCAGTCATTCACCTCCCACTGTTTCATCCCGATTGAGATCGCTATGGCAACAGCAACATCTGAGGGTAAAAACCCATGTGTATCACTCATTCTTTTTTTAATCTCAGAGATTGTAGGATTAGTGCAGCCAGAGGCCTTTAATGCCTGGTGTTGGCTTGCATGAGTTGTGTTTTCTGTCTGTGCAGTGTCCTGGAGGGGTGACTGTGTCCCCAGATTGTTGCTCTAAAATGTTTAACAACCAAGCCTCTTATGATGTGAAATATCAAAAAGCTCATAGTATTGCTACATTCTTCAAAAATTAAAAGTAGTGAGTTTGAGTGATTTCAATATACGTGCTCGTCTAAAACTCATCTATAAATGGTGACATAATTGAGCTCCTCAGCCGCTCAGTGAACTGGCACTTCTTGTTAATTTTAGGCCAAGTAATACAAAGTGTATAGTAGGTGTAGTGTAAAGTGGCAACTATGAGAATCAAATCAAAAGTAAAGACATGTCATGTAGGCATTTAATGAACAGTTTAATTATTGTGCTATTGTAATTTTTGTCATGTAGATTATTCTGTTTTTGCTTGAATTTTGAGTTCACCCCCTCATTGTTGCATGTGTGCAGAACAGAATTCATGTACATGTTGAGTTTCAAAGATATTAAAAACCCCTCTAGGGACCAGTATTGGAGGTTAGCTTGCACTAGTGCGTCACATAAATTGATGCTACATATCTGTCCCTAAATAAATAAAAACATAAATAAAATAAATGACAGGCAACTGCATGTAACAAAACAAAAGACACTGCATATATCTCCATGAAATTATATCTGATGTTTTATATATGTTTACATGAGTATGTTTATAGTACATGTAACGTATGTGGTTCAGATATGACATAAAAGGTGTTTTTCAGGTATTTTTAGTGGTAATTTAGAATTTGCCATTTCCCTCAAAAAATGCAAAAAACAACACAAAACAAACAAACAAACAAACAAACAAACAAACAAAAAAAACAAAAAAAACAACAACTGATAAACAATGCTTCACTTGTGTGTATGGACTAGTGAACTAATTTTATATTTAAAGTGAAACATGTCACCAAAGAAAACCTATGAACTAGGTTGACCAGGGGTGTCAAAATCATTTTAGTTCAGGGGCTTCGTACAGTCCAGTATGATCCCAGTAAGATAATATCATAATAACCTGTAAATAATATCAACTCCAATTTTTTCTTGATGATTTAGAGTAAAAAATGTTAAATTACATTAAGGAAAATGTTCACATTTACAAACTATCCTTTTAAAAATGTGAATAACATGAAAAACCTGAAATTTCTTAAGAAAAACAAGTGCAGTTTTAAAATTATTATGCCTCAACTTACTGTTAACACGTTGCAACTTACAGGTTGCAGTTATTCTTATGTGACAGTGACGGTCCTGTCGCTATGCCTCCGATTGATCATGTGTCTTGGCTACTCAGCCAAGAAGATATCCCTTTGGCCAACTGGTTTGCACGCGACTGGTTTGCACTCTTATCTGGGAGCCTGGGGTTCGAAGCCCGCCCAGGCCCTTTTCGTCCTTGCCACATTCTGGCGTTGTCGGCAGGATCCATGTAGCACTAAGGGTGGGTCCATGAATATCTAATTGTGTGGCAGCCTGTGTAAAGCACAGGGATGGGCTTGTCGAAAGCGGGAGAGAGATGTGACAGTGACAATCCTGTCGCTATGTCTCCGATTGATCATGCGCCCTGGCTACTTGGCCAAGAAGATATTCATTTGACTGACTGTTAGCGTGCATGACTCTCACCCGGAAGTCTGGGGTTCAAAACCTGCCTGGGCCCTCTTCGTCCTTCCCACGCCTATATACTAAGGCACAAAACATTTAGCAACAGGCATAGTAAAAATGCTAACATGCACTCACTTCTCTTAAGATATTTCAGGTTATTCATATTTTTTGTAAAAGGTCACTTTCTAAATGTAAACATTTTTGTGTAGTTTTCCTTTTTTGAACTAAGACGAAGAGGAAAAAACTGGAGTTGTCATTATTTATAGGTTATTATGACAGTATTTTAATGGTCTGACCTACTTAGATATCAAATTAGGCTGTTTGTGGCTGCTGAACATAAATAATTTTGCCACCCTTCACTGTTAATGTCTTCAGTGTAATTTTTGTAATTGACAAATTCACCCCACGGACCAGATCGGGCCCTTTGGTGGGCTGGTTTTAGCCCTTATGTTTGACGCCTCTGCGCCAGAAGTTATGGGTCCTCATGCCAAAGGTAGGTAACAGTGGTTCAGAAAAACACATAAATATGCAAACACAGATCACAAACCACAAGGGGATTTTAAAGAAACACAATCCTGTACCTGTTGACCTTGACATAACCACCAAGCGGATGTTGTCGAGTCATGACGTGGCTGTTTCTCAGAGCACTGTTAACTGCAATCTGATGTGAAGAGCAGAGACGGAGGGAGACCTTGAAGGTAGTTTATGCTGCAGAATCGTCCTCTGGTGCTTCATCAGCATGAGGCTGGTGCACACAGCCCTCCTGTGTTGCATTGTCAGCGCTTAGATACAGACATGTGTCCTGCCCAGAGCTTTTCTCTCTGCAGAGGCTCCACGCTACATCAAGCTGTGTCACTTTGTGTACAAAAGGTTCCTCGTTTGCTCAGGGTGGGGGGTGGGGGGGTGTAGGACCACTGCATGTTTTATGCTTAAATTTTCCCCCACAGGATTGCTCTCTTAAAAGCCTCTGCAGTTGTCATGGAGTTGTGCTTCCTGGTAAACAATGACTCTTTTCATTCCAGCTTTCAATCCAGTAGCTGAGACAGACACAGCAGAGGGCAGAGTGGAAGAGAGAGGAAGGGTTGTGTTGCTGGACAAGGCAGCTCTCTCTATGTGTTCATCTGTAATGAAGTGTACAGTAAGTCCAACCACACAGGTTTTGATATACTTTGCAGTCTCTTTACATCCATGATATAAAATAATATTTTGATTTGGTTTACTTTGATAGGAATTATGGTTAAAAAAAAAGTGTTATCAAACCAACAGATGGAGAAAGATATGTGAAAAAAAATAACACTAACTGTTGTGGGTTTTTACACGAGGAGGAGTAAAGCTGTTTAGTGATGAGGGCCATAATGGAGGCAGGTGCCAAACACATGACCACAAGTATGGAGTCCACAAAAAGGTCATGGTTTATTTCTCATCTAAGCTGGCTTTGAGCTGAGCTTCCAGGGCCATTTTATCAAAAGTACGCATGTTTGTCTCCTCCCGTACTTTGTCTCGGACGTGGAAAGAGGCTCGGGCCACAGAACGGGCACTTTCCAGCACCGCTTTCTTTTCCTTGAAGATCTGCTCGCTCTTCTCCAGCTTCCTCTCGATGGACTGCAGCAGCTCCAGACGCCTCTGCTTCTCCTCCTCCTCCACCCGCTGCCTGTTGAGTTTCTGAAGCCGTTCCTTCTCCTGTCGGCTCTGGATGGCCCGTTGAGCTTTCTCCTTGGCCTTCTCCTCAGCCACCATAGCGGCCTGTTGGGCTCGTTTCTCCGCCTCCTTGACCCGAGTGGCCAGAAGCTGCTGCTGTTGCTTTTCACGCCTCTCTGCAGCCTTTCGTGCTTTTTGGATTTGCTTCTCTTCACGCTTGGCTTTCTCTTTCAGCTCCTGCCCTCGCCGTTCAACGATCTGTTCATAATTCTCCAGGGAGCGACTCAGCTTCTCCTCTGCTGCCCTTCTGGTCTCCTCTCGCTCCTCCTGCTCCCTGCGGGCGATCTCCTGTATGATGGCAGCATGGCGCCTTCGTTCTGCTTTGTTCAGACCCCGTCTCTCCTCCTGAGACTGGTGCTCCTTCTCCTGCCTCTTCAGCTCAGCCATGGTGAGCTTCTCCTTCAGCAGCAGTCTTTCCTGCTCCAGCATGGCCGCCCTCTCCTCCTCCAGGGCCTTCAGGTTCTGCTCCTGAAGGGCTTTCTTGTGCTTCTCCTCTCGTGCTGCTTGTTGTAAACGCTGCAGACGGTTGCGCTCCTGCTGTTCTGCTAGCTCCTTCCACCGCTCCTCACTCTCCTCAGCCTGTCGAAGCTTGGCGGCCACAGATTGCCGTTCCTGCTGGCTAAGTCTTCGCTGGCGTATGGTAACCTGGGTCTGCCACACTCGTTGGCACTGAAGCACAGCACGTTGCTTCTCTCTGTCCTCCTGCTCTCTTCGTAGCTCCTCCATTCTCCGCTCACTATCCCACTGAAGGTGAGCCACATAACGAGTCTGGCTCATGATGTCTTCTTCTTGGTATCTGGCGAGCATCAAAGCTGCAATCTTGCGATCGCGTTCAGACACGGCCTTTAACCCTCGACGTTTGACCTCCTTCACTATTCGCTCCACCTTCTGTGTGGTTTGAGGAGAGTGACTCAAGTCTCCGAGGCTCAAACTGCGACCCATCAGAGAGTTGAACGTGGCCAGGGTACGAGCTCGGGGGCTGGACACCTTCGCCCAGTGATCTCGTGCTCCATCCCAACTGTACGAGGAGGAAGCACCTGACTCGGAGGAGGTGCATGTAGTAGTTGTTGTGGTGGTGGAGGCGGAGGAGAAGACCGGATCCATCCTGCGTTGTAAGGATTCCAGTGAGTGGCTTTTTCCTCGCACCTTAGCATGAAAACCAAAGTGTCCATTATGCTGAGTGTATGCTCCTCCAGTTACACCATTAGTCCCAGTGCTCTGAACTGCAGGCTTTGACACTGACGAGGTTAACGTAGTGTTGGCTCTGGGAAAAGATGGAGGTTTTGGTGTTGATCTGGGGAACGTGTTTGAAGACTTACCACCAGAAGTCTTCCTGACAACTGGTGGAGGACCCGATGAAACTCGAGTGGGTTTCACTTGCTCTGTGGAAGAGGATAAAGTCTTGACAAACCCCTGGTAAACACCCTTGGAGACTGTGGATGATTTTGAAGATGGAGTAGTTCCTGTGTGGGTAGATTTAGGGGAGGTGCTGAGAGCAGTGGCTGGGGTTTTAGATACAAGGGCTGTGCCTGTTTTAGGTGTTGGAACTGCTGCTGTGGTTTTAGATGATGGTCCAAAATCAGGGGCTGAGCTGGAGGTCACTTGCCCGGTCTTAGATGTAGGAGTCGAAGCAGAGGGGCCTTTATGCTGCTGCTCCACAGATTCTGATGATACACTGCTGCTATTGACTGCAGCCTGCAGAATCCTCCTTTTTTCTTCCCTAACAATCCTTTCTCTCTCCTCTCTGCACTGCCTCAGCTTGGCATGCCGGTCCCTCTCGTAGACTTCAAACAACCCTGTTGCAACGCGCATGGAGCGTCCAGGAGCCTCTCGAGCAAAGTCAGCCAGCGGGCGTGGCAGGAGCTCCACAGGTTTGACCCCACATCGTGCGCATGCCTCCAGAGAGCGGGGGCTGGTCAACACGTAGCGGCTTCCCTCTGCAGCAGGGGAGTCAAAGTTGTAGAGGTCCAGGTACAGTTTGGGGGGTGCATCTCTGTCAGCCTGAGTCTGTGGTTGCTGTGGTGGGACCTCCTGAGGAGCAGGGTCTGGAGCTGCCGGAGTGGCTGCATGACAAGGGCTCGGCTCGGAACTGCCGGTGGGCGGCGTCTCGAACCCGGCATCCCCGTCGTCCTCTGTGGTGGTGTCATCAGTTGGATCTGGCAGACGAGGGTCTTCGGCAGCCACCACTGGCGCGTCCAGCTGTGGGCCTTTACACTTGGTCTGCTCCTCAGCCTCCGAGGGGTCGACCATAGTTGGCTGATACTGCAGGCAGAGAGGGAGGGGGGCAGCGGGGGGTGGATGAAAGGGGTGGGTGTGGTGACACATGAGAGGGAAATAGTGGGAAGAGGTTTCAATTAGAGGATTATTGCATTCAGTCTAGAGCTTAAGAGATATGCAGTCTGCAGGGGGAGGGTTCAGAGATGCACGCATGCATGAACACATATTCATGCACTCAGTGATGTTACACCAGATGAGACATTTACCTCCAGGGAAGTGACATAACACACAAAACCACCACTGTCCTTTAATAGAGAATCTATTTTTGGCAGAGTTACTAGGCTGAGAGAATTTGATTACTCATAGCAATATTTTTCACTCTACATCCCACAATCAACCTACAAATGCCTGGGAAACATCCCTGCCTTATAAATTAATAAGTATCTCATAGTAAAAAGTGTGATTAGGGCGTTTTAGATTCGATTCAACCACATAAACAAGCACAGACAAGGTTATTATCCCCCCTCTCATATGGTCACTCCATGTCCAAACACTGAAGGCCTAGACTTTTCCATACCACCAGGACATGGAGATAAAACATATGCATAACCAAACGCATTAGAACACATCTGAACAAGACATTTAGAGCTGATACAAGCATAGATGAGGCTGCTGTTTGCGGTGGTGTTACAAAGGAAGCATATTCTGTTTCATCACCTCCTTTGGTTTCAATCTAATGCTCTGGCGCAAAAACACAAACATCTACAAACCTGCCAGTTCGCAAAACGTTTTCTGAACCGGTGCTTTGTTCCCCTTTAATCCGTGCAGCTCCCGTTGTTTCCTGCATAATATCAGGTTTCGAGAGAAAAAGGCTCAGGCCGTGGAGCATCACATCGTCACAACCTCAGCATCACGACAGACACAGACGGAGGATTTCGCAGCCTGTCGGTCAAACTGGTCTCCGATCGGTCACCACGACAACACCAAACCCTGTCCAGACTAAACAGGTTTAAAATTTACACGATGGAAGGAATAAGACTAGACGCTTCCCGGTCAACCCTTCAGCTAAGTGCATCCAGTAAACATCCGCACCTGCTGTTCAGCATCCCTCCATCCCAGCATCCTTAGCTCCGCCTGCTTGTGGCGAAAATACTAAAAATACCGTCTGCAATTAACCAAGCGCCTGTCCACTCTTTATACATGCACTGAATACGCATCAGAACAAGACTTAATGGTGTTAGCCCAGAGCAAACATCCTTCTATAGCTCCCTGCCTATATTTATGAGTCTTCGTATAACAATAATAATAATAATAAATGAGTAACAGAAATGGTGAACTCTTTTGTTGCACTATATAACCACCTTAGAACCAAAACATGCAAAAATAAGTGAATTAAACTTAAATCCATGATATGCTTAATTTATTTTTTGATCGATCTGTGTAGGTTGGCTCAAAACTCGTACCACCGTATTTAAACAGCTCAATCTGCCACAAAACACACTGTAATTACCAAAAATATCCGCTAGAGGGCACCACGCTGCCATGTATTCATACTCTAGCCTC
>JAPTGZ010000016.1:19156968-19168717 GCA_029814645.1 Fowleria isostigma | reverse complement strand
ACACACACACACACACACACACACACACACACACACACACACACACACACACACACACACACACACACACTTCCTGGGAATGGCAGAGACAGCCGACTGTTCTGCAGCCAGGATGTAGCATTAGTGACAAACAAGGAATGTTGTTAATCAGATTTAGGACCATTTCCGAAAAGGAGGAACACCCTCCTTTCCCATTAATTCACTCACACTTTCATTTGACTTCTGTAAACACTTGAAAAAAGAAAAATATGGAAGTCTTTATTCTCATTAATCTGGTATTTCATCTCTAATGCCGACTTAAGTTGGGTGTGAAAGCGACGACTCTTTCTCAGACTAATTAAGTAGCTGTAAATCAGCTTCCTTTTCCTTTTGGTATTGTGTTAGTATACATTATCAAGAATTAGAAAGGGAGCTGATTTATTCACTCATTAAGGGACTCATTTAGTTTTTACTTCTGTCCATATAGATTTTATTTCTTTGTTTATCTTATCACAGCTGGTACTGTACAGTAGTCATTCCCAACAGGGCAGTTGTTCTACTAATTTGAGACCATAAATTAAAATTGAGATCAAAATAAACTAAAACATTTGCAAGAACTGGGCTGGTCTATATTTATTCAGAGTAAACAATCACCAGTTGCACCAGAAAAAAAGCAAAGAACATGAGTTACTTATAACACCACATGCTGACAATGAAACGCAATGTATTCTGAGTAAAAATGCATTGCTTAAAGTTATCACGTGCAGGATAGATTATTTAAATGATCAGTTATTTCATGTCAATGATGTCATATTTTTGCTACTTATATCTTGACACAAAAAGTACTGCACAAGTTTTAATGAAACTGAATGCAAGGATAAGGCATGCGCTGAGGAAAATGTTGGAGTAAATCCGTAATGAAGGGTCCTTCTGTTCATTCACATGGTCCTACCACCCTCATGCCATTACACCCATATGCTAAATTCTTAATTCCATCTTTGTTGTACACTATATTGTTGCCTTTAAGTATTTTATACACATAAATGTTTATTTTTTTTCTTTTTATTAAATTATTTATTTACACCAACATGTACTTACACATAAAAAAATAAAACAAAACACAAACACAATACAAAAAACAAATCACACAACAAGCCTACAAGCCTATTAAAATGAAAACTATACAAAAAAAAGATGTTAATTTGTCTTTACAATGTTCAGGGCTAATTGAGAGTTGATATAATGTACACTAACAACACCTTTCTCCATCAAAAGGACAAAGGAGACAGCAGGACACTGCTGTTGGCGGCAGAGAAAAAAAGGATTCCATTGTAATAAAACAAATGGATTTGTCCAAGAAGACAGAACTTAATCTTTTCCAACTTTTAAAAGAAAAGTAATAATATATCCATTGCACAAAGATGGGTGGCAGAGGATATACACATATAGTTGAAGAAGATGACAATCCCTTTTATTCACATTGGACGATGACTTTGGATAAAAAAATACCCAAACTTGCCTGTTTGCTTTTTAAAAGTGACGATGCTAATACAGTAGTATTTGTCTTTTATAATAATAATAATATAATAATAATAGATTTTATTTATAACACACTTAACATTCAGAGAATCCCAAAGTGCTAACAGTAGAGGGACATAAAAACAAGTCCTAAAACAACAACTTTAACAATTGTAATTGTAATTGTTTATGCTAAATCCATAATGTGAATGTCATTAAATAATCCAGTATGATCAAGTATGTGGGTAATTCTCACCTCAGATGCCATTTAACCAAACACTTCTTCCAGTGAGTAGGTTGATTTTCAAAAAAGTATAAAAGATTAAGGCACAAAAACAAGTTGATTAGGACCAGATTGCATTTCGGATTAAAATAAAAAAGTTAGAAATACTGTGATGTTCTTCAGAATAAGAAACACACGTTACCAAAGTCAGCGCTAACCTTATTGCTTATATGTTTTGAGTGTCTTCTCAGTCTTGGTTCAATTGTTCCCACACATTGTAAAATACTTACAAAGAAAAAAACATAGCTACCCCTCACAGTGTCAGTCTCATTCCTGTGGAATATTTAATGTCCTTTATGTGTGTCTGGCCTGGTCTTGGTTTTAATTTGGTCTCAACTGGAGCTACACAATTAATGTCAGCATGTGCAATTACATAATTGCAAAAGGCTGCAGTTTTAAGGTGAAATGTGTGTCTGGTGACGTCTTGGATTCAGTGACACTGAGCAGACGGGTATGCTATGGGAAATATGCTAAAGGAAAGTCACTACCTTTTTCAATTTTAAGGGTTTTGCATTCTTTTAAACAGTATTTAAATATGTCTGTTGAAAAAAAGCATATTTCTACCCTTGAGAAACAAGCTAGTAATCACAATGGCCATCCGAGTCTCAATCCCTCGTAGTCTTGGGTTATGTTTGAATAATCCTTTATGCTTAAGAAGGTTTATAAATGAGGATATGCTGGATCTTCTTGCATCAAATAAGGGTGTAACGGTGCACTCATTTGTACCAAATTGTTTCCGTTCGGGGCCTTCAATACAATACAGAGGTGTGTCTAATGAACACATGTAGCCTATGTGAAGAACATAAACACTCACCTTAAGTTTCCACACGAACCTTGAAGTGGAACACACATAGTATGAGCAGGATAACTGCAAGTGGAACACGTGCAATATTTTATATCCTAGACCAGTGTTCCTCATATCTGGTCCTCGAGGGCCGGTGTCATGCATGTTTTAGATGTTTCCCTCTTCCACACAGCTGGAAGCCATTCCATCGTTATCAGGCTTCTGCAGAGCTGGAGATGAACTGATCATGAATTGAACCAGGTGTGCTGGAAGAGGGAAATATCTAAAACATGCAGGACACCGGCCCCCAAGGACTGGATAGAGGAACACTGTCCTAGGTGGACGTCTAAGCGGTCCACGCACCACACACATGCTTATCGTGAACGAGTATGTCCGCTCAGAGCAGCGTCACAGGTACACAGCCAGAGGTGGAAGACCCCCTCATCTTCTCCAAGGTCTCCGATTTGGGAGCATTTTGGATTCTCTGTCAGTTATGTCACTGGAGAGAGACGTGGACAAAACAAAAGCAGTGTGCCTGCAATGTTTGGTGATCGGTTATATTTCTGGTAACACAAATTGGTCTCCTCCACTGTACTGAAAACGTTTCAAAAATGAAATTTTTCTGTTCTGTTACTCCCTTAATACCAAAGAAAAATACATAATATTTCTCTACAGTTTACTGTAACAGCCAAGTCAGATAACCACATAGGATAACTATGAACTTGATCCTATGGTTGGTGTCAAATATGAAGTTAATGTTGCAGAACTTGGTTTTAGTTTGCGTTAGTCATTTCCTCATTTAGGTTATTGTTGTTTTGAAGTCTAGGTAACTTCAGTCTCTAAAAAGATTCTAAAAAAATAAATTCAAATTTAAACTGTAAAATCTTTAGTGATGCAGCCAGAATAAGTATATTAAGGTGTACAAACAACATTTATGTAATTTGTTTTTACCATATAAACTTAAGAATAATTAAACATACAGTTGAAGATTTGTAACATTATGTTTATCTTGCATAAAATTTTTCATCCTGCCTAACTAGTAGTGTATAAACATTTTTATTTCAATAACAACCTTTGTAATGAAGCCCTTTTTTTCACCAAGTTGTTCACATTTATTAAATACCATGAGGAGCAGACCCATGTCCGGCCACTGTAGGTGTAGAAGGTGACTCCAGGCATCATGGTTGTTTAGTTTAGTTTAGTTCATTTAGAGCTCATGCACTCCATATACAGTGGCAATTACATATACATGTACAATAATCAATACTGTTCATATACATCACATACATGTGTACACAGACATACATGGAATGATTGCGCACACATACAAAAGAGCGTACAAGTAGACTTGTAGAACTTGCATATAAAACTATACATAGTGAATTATACAGAAAGATTCTTGTCTTTTCTGAGTTGGAATTAATTATCCTTTGCATATTTCCTTGACCTCATGATGTTTGCTATTAGGATCAAGGAAAAAGGACTGTTTAAATGCTGTGACCTCAGTAAGCTCTGGTTTTGGATGTTACTTGTTCTTGGTTTAAATCACTACCCAACTCATCTTGTAAAAGCATGAAAATCAGTACAACCTTCTTAAAACGGAAGCGCTGAAACATACCAGTAATTAGACAAAGAAGTCACATTTGAGAACAGTGGATTATAGGGAGTGGAGTGTACTGTTTATGCTCAGACTCCGCCCCCTCACCAAGTACCACACACATTTGACACCTTTTGTGTGAAAGTTGTCCGGCTCCTTGTGCGATGCCAGTTCACAACATGCTGCATCTCCGCTTTAAGGGTTACTTTGAAATGTTAAATTACAGGTTTCTTTTTAAGACAAAACCCAATTAGACATTTAAAGGGATTAAGGGGGAGGAGAAGAAGGGGTGCGTGTTTTCATACTTTCCTTTTTATTTTCTCCACTTTTTTTATAACACGGTTAAATAAAGTGTGCTAATTGAAACAGTATGGGAGATGGCATTCGCTTTATAGATTTCCTGAAAACTAATGCTAATTATCGGACAAAAGTGATTACCTCGCCCTGTTAAATGCACATAACAGCACACAAAAGCACACATTTAGCCCTGACTTTGGTGGACAACTTTCATTGGCTTGTTACCTCTGCGGTTGACTCACTTTTATCCTGCTTTTGACTAATCCACTTGCAGGCTAGCGAGGAAATGCCAAAAACGCTTGGTGATTAATGACACAAGGATGTCTTAGATGACCATATAGGCCTGTACGTATGAAATGCTGAATGCTGCTATGAATGCTGGTTGCATTGTTTGTTGTTTTTGTGCCCAAGGGGATAATGAGCCCATCACACGTTAGCATGAAGCTGGCACACTCCGTTCTATCGGTTTCACACACATATTGATGTAGTCTGGCCTGTAATGAATCTCCAAAGGCCTTTCCATCAAAGCAGTGATGTCATTCATGTCGAGATGCATGTTCTTGTTAGTTAAACAGAGCTGACATTTTTCTTCCCTGTCATCTGCAGGATTTAATTTAACCGTCCCTTGTGATATCAAGTCAGGGAAAGAGCTGACATCAGTACCTGTTGGAGAAAAGTAAAAGCAGAGCCTCTTCAGTCAACTGAAAATACAGACCGTTCTGCTCCACAAAAAATTTTATATGGGCTTATATTTTTTGCTTGGCTAGTTTATTTGATTCCAGAAGTATTAAGTAACAAAGTACAAATATTTCATTACCTTACTTAAGTAGAAATTTTGGTTATCTGGAGTAATTCTTATGACTTTTTTCTTCTACTCCTTACATTTTAAAAATAGCCTCGTTACTCCTATTTTATTTCAGCTTGTTTTCATAAGAGCTTGTCATTGTTCAAAAAAAAATAAAAAAAAAAAATCTAGATAAACGGATAGGGTGAATTTGATTGTGGTTGGATGTGAAGTATAAATATACACCATTCCAACACCCGATTGGTTTGTACACAATCCATCCACCTGACTTTTTTGCACCATTTCAATACTTATATTCAACCAGTCATCATATCTTCCGCTCCATGAAACACATGTTAATGCTCACTAGGACACATATATGGTTCTTTAATACATTTGCATTGGACTAAAATATGTTCATTTTTAATGGACATACAGCCACTGAAATGATTAAACCATCCTATTTTTTCCTCAATTTCTTCTTTATTTTAATGCCTGGTACAATTAAAGGTACATTTGTTTGGACAAATATAATGATAACAACAAAAGTAGCTCATAGGAGATTAATTTAAGTGCTGATATCTATCTATTTTCCATGGTTTTCTTGCTAATAATCAAAATCACACAAGTTCTTACATCAATTTATATTGCATTGTACTCACAAAAACAGTGCTTTTAGGCATTCCATGTTTTCTTTTCTGTCTGTTTTATTCACATGATACACACAAGATTAGTTCTTGATTGCGTAACCATTGTTTTGATGACTTTTGATGGTCTAATAATTTTTTCCACAACTGTATATGCAGCTGAAATAGGTAGCATAGTGCATCCCACATTTTTCAACATTATAATTGTAATATAACATTACAGTCATTATGGCTTTTAGAAAAATGTATTTTGGGGAGGTGGGGACTAGGCCCCTGTGATGCTGCCTAAGCTTTTGTCCTAATGGCATTTTTCCCTTACATTTACTTTATACTTTAAGTAGTTTTGAAATCAGTACTTTTACACTTTTACTTGAGTAAAAAGCTTGAGTTGATACTTTAACTTCTACAGAAGTCTTTTAAAACCCAGTATCTATACCTCTACCTGAGGAATGAATGGGAATACTTTTGACACCTAGAAATACTTTAGAATAGAAATAGAAATACTTTATTGATCCTGAGTGAAATTTAGGAATCCAGCAGCAGTACACACACAAATAACGCAGAACACAATAAATACACCTGCAGTTACACAAGATAAAAACACCCTCTTACATAAAGGCTACATAAAAGACTAAAAATCTAACCAAAAGAATGTCAGGTTCAAGATGAGATCTGTTTGATTCTAAGTTTATGTTTAAAAATTTTTTAAAAAAGCACTAAAGTAGAAGTGCACTCCGAGCAGACTGATGATGTTGCATGTCACGCCAGTTCTTATGGCATTTGGCGTGCTACACCTATGCATTTTTGACCTTTGTATGTTATTCAATGCCATTTGGCCTCCGTTGGCTTAAATTAACTAGTAATTATGTATCAATATATGCCAAGATCTCTGGTTCACGTAACTATAACCCTTAACCATAACCCTCAGTGTGTGGTTTTTGATGCATTCATTCAGGTTGGACAGGAGGCTAATATATTTCGTCAAAACATTTCTGTCATAAATGTTACTCTGTGTAAGTTGAACCAAAATAAAAACTAAATATCCAATAATTTAATAAGTTGACTGATTTTGTAAATCTGTCAGATGAGTGGATGCAAACCAATCAGATGGCTGTGGCTGGATTTTGTTTTAACATAGAGGGAAGAAGCAGTATTGTGGTACCCATCTTTATGTACAGTTTATGACACAAAGTTAACAGTGTACCTGTACATGTTAACAAAATACAGAGTTTATATATGATTACTATGATATAAACATTAATCTGCCAGTGTAGCAGACAGTCTTCCATGATTTACTCTATCTGCATCTGACATTCTGCAGAGTGGATAGATGAAACATACACCCAGTATACCAGTACCAGTGCACCAGTACCAGTACACCTGTACAAAACAATACATAAACTACTTTAACTGTGATCCTGTTTTGACATTGTTTTATCATCTATCCCAACTTACAACTATGTGCAATGTTCTGAAAACCTCCCACTTTACACCAACATGAGGGATGGTGTTCATCAACAGTTTTTAAAGATATTCAGTACTGAATAATCCTGCTGACAAACACAGATGTGAATGATCATATCACTTACTTAGTGGAAGTAACAATATTGTGTTGCTTCCCAGTGTGTGTGTTAACAGTCTGCAGTGGTAGAAAAAAGTTTTTGGATACCCCATTCATTTGTGATATTATCATTAAGAATCACTCTTAAGAAACTGAATTCTGCCAAGTATAGTTTCATTCTCCAAACCCATATGCCTTCTCCTGCACATGCTCTTTTCCATCAAGTTCAAAACTGGATGTTTCAACAAGATAATGAAAGACATTAAGGGCATGATATGTTGAAACTGTCCAGAATTTAGCTTTATCTTTTCTTGTTAACAATTAAAAAAAAACCAACTGCATTTGTTTGTATCTATCAGATGCACCCACACCTTTTGAAACAAAAAATGCATTTTTCCACAAATATTTCATGATAATATTGGAGATTGTGTACAATTTTAAGGGTGTCTGAAAACTTTTTTTTTTTACTGCTGTGCATCATTGCACTTGGAATAGGCAACAAGATACAATGTACCAGTGAAAGAAATGTATTTTTGAATACATAAACAATTAAGATGTAAAATCACTTTGAATATAATCACTTTAAAAACCAAAGGAACCCCAGTGAGGACCATACATCCATGAAGGTCTCCATGTGATTCAGTGAAACTGCCTTTCTTGGAACATTAGAAGAAGCAAAAAAGCCACTGCCCCTTTTCCTGAATCTGCCTTCCACCAAGGCCATGTATACACAGAGGCAGGTATTTGTAGAAACAGTGGTTACCCACGTTCGTTTTCAATAATATTGTCATACATGCCAGATCGTTTTCACTATCAGATCCAGTGCTATCATGGGGTTGGGGTTAGGGTTTGGAGGGTCTCACACATGATGTTGATGCAGGTTTTTGTCACAAACTGAGACATTTGGGACCCAATAACTCAGCTTCCCTGTCCCTTATTTATCCAAATATCCACTTTGACAGTAGTTTTTAGATATAATTGTTTTTGCTGACCAAAACCAGAGGTTTAAAATGGTTTTTCAAGATACCAGGCTATGTATATACATGCTTACTGAGTGGATTTGCTACAGTTTTTGTGTATTCCTGCTAAGACAACACTTTATTGTACTGTTAGTACTTATTCTTCTAGTAATGTCGAGATGAAAAGTTCTTCCAGTGATGATGAGATTCAGGACTACAGAATGGACTCTATTGTGAAAGAATTGGTGGAGTTTTGAGTTTTAACAGTGGCAGCCTGTTATTTAAATGAAAGATTAAACTAAGCCTCAGTCTGTCAGTCTTGTATTTGTCCACAGTGACCACAGCTGTGTTCTGTCTGGGAAATAAATCAGCTAACATGTTGTTAAGTAGAACTTAGCACGCCTGTTCCTTACCAAAGTGGTGGCTGGTAACTGTAGTAAAGGTGAAAAGAGGATCAGCTGTTTATATTTTGTCCAAAGAAATGAGCTGATGCACACAAATCCAGTTGGAAAGCTGTGGGTTATTACACATACTGTAGGAGATGTAATGTGGTAGTAGTTACTTACATGGATTTGTTTGTTTACTACCTTTGTTGGCTTACACATAGCCTGTCCTCTCTGTCAGCCTTTTTATATAAAAATGATGATTTTCGAGTCATAATCTTTCCTCTTGTTCCACTGCTGCGGTCAGGCTGGAACTGATTCCCTGCCAGTGACGGTAAATAAAGACCATTTTGTTAATGCTGTAATGGTTGCACAATAGGGGTTGCATTTCACTTATTTTATGAGTGTTGCGGAGAGAGCACAGTCGTATGCTTCTGGCTGAGATGTGTGTGTATATGAGTGTGTGTTTGGGGGAATTTGGCTTGTTAAATGTGAGAATCTCAGTGCTCATTGTTTCCTGATCAAGATATCAGTACAAAAGAGCTGTGCAGTTGTCCTGGTGTTTTACCTCCAGCTCATCCTGGACTTTATCGCTGTGGTGGGCCCTCATTCACAGAAGGTTACTCTGCCCCCACTACATTAGGGGATTTCAATCTGAGCTGTTTCTTTTTAAAGCTAGAACAATATCTTCTTTCTTGGGCTTGTGAAGAGTTGTTTAAGTGAAACTAGCCAGGTTTCCACTCTAACATAATGTGCACTTTAGGAAAATCTGCAAGAGAAAATGAAAATTTCTGAATGAATTTGGTTGTCAGGTTTCAGGGTTGGGAAATCTGTGGCTCCTTTAGTGCTTGTCCTGTGGCTACCTGTGGCTTTATCCAGGGACAAAAGTAAGCAAACGTCTACTTATTGTTAATTATTTTATTTTGAGTGTTTTTTTTCCTGACTATGATGTGAAAAAAAAAAGTTTGATTGTGTCATGAACTGTCAGACAATCAAAATGAAATGCCACAGAACTGAACAGGACCTAAACAGACATAAATGAACCTGGATCCTAAACAGGTTCAGCTGAAGCTTCAAAATGAAGGAAATTACTTAAGGAATTAATTCAACTTCAGGTAAAAGAAAGGGGACTTTAGGTGACTCAAAAATGTGGAGATAACATGCAAAAACTCTTTAAAAAAAGTGGAAACAATTTTTTTTTAACATCTACTGATATAAACTGTTTATTACCTATTAAACCACAAAATCCTCTAATTAATTACATTTATATTAATATATGTAAATAATCAGTGCAAAATGCAGTTTGTTGTGTTTTCATGGTCATCAGATATGACCTATTTTGACGTCCATAGGCTCCATTGTAAATGTGGAAACACTGTCATTTCTTACAACATTGATTCACCAGTAAATCCCATGGAGTTGGATCAATGACAGTGGATGGACACACTGGGTTTATGTTCAGTTAGTAATAGATTTGCTGATGAAGTCATTTGTTTTCAGTTTTCTTTATTTCTGATATAATAACCCTCAACTCTATTCTGGGCTTTTATGAACATCTACATGATCAGTGAGTTAAATATTGGAAAATACATGATTTTTACTTTAAGAACACAAAATATAGGATATATTTTATAATAGATGGTGATAAAACACGCAAGAAAGGTAAATAAACAGAAAAATTCATTTTTGTTATTGCCACAAAAGTTGCTGTGGGTCATTATGGGTTAAGTATTATAGTTGTCATTCTTTTAAGCCATTTTATTAATTTAAGTGTGCATAATTTGTCATCTATTACCTATATTTAAAGGCTCAAATCTGTTTTATCAATGTTTTTCTCTGTCTGGACAGAAAGGACAGAATAAGTGACTAACTCTTAACCCCTAACCAATATGGACTGACACTAGTTACTGTAAAAGTTATGGAAAAAACTGTTAACCCTATACAACCATTTGTATCATATTTGCAATTCCAGGTTCTGAGACCTTTATTTAATCAACAAGATAATACTTTCCTTAAAAATGTGTTGTATTTGACCCAATACTGTGAGTTGTGAGCAAAAAGTTGTGAAAAACACCCAATATATTGAATGTGGTACAAAAAATACATTCTAAGCAAAATAGTGTGGAAACATTTTATATTTGGATTATGTTGAAAGGGCTAACAAACATTTAAATTCCAAAAGATAAAAATTTTCTGGTTAGTTTTTAATGGGTCAGGTTTTACAGGGTTAAGGTCTATTCGGAAACACATACATATCCACTTGCAGTCATTCATACATTTTCTGAACTGTGTAATCCTTCAGAGAGTCGCAGGGATGCTGGGGCCTAGTGTGAAACTGATGATGATAAAGACAAATAGTGAACAACCATTCAGTGTCACATTCATGTCTACAGCTCTTACATTAAGGTGGAAGTCTTTAGATAGTGAGACACTTAAAAAACTCAGTGTGTCAACTTTAGTGCAAAACTGCCTGTCTGTGACTGACTGTCAGAATTAGAAAACTACAATTTAATAATATTTCAGCATTATTTTTTAGTCACTTTCTGCATTGAACTGACAGAATCATAAATGTACTGTAAACACTAGTAAGGATGTAACGATATTAACATTTCATATCACGGTTATTGTGAACAAAATTTTCAGTTATTGTTATGGCCATAGTATTGAAATGTGCTCAAAGTGTTCAAAAAGTACTTATAAATAATTTAGCCAAGATTTATTTAAAAAACAAACAAACAAACAAACAAACAAAAAAAACATACACCATATACTTTCTGTTGGCAAAAACATTAAAATATTAACATTTTCCCCCATAAAGATGATATTTGGTGACCTCCCCCCCCGATGAGTTTTGATACCTCTATCTCACTAAAGACGTGATTTGACGACCATTAGGACAGGTTCCGTTTTTCAAAAGTAACAGATGTTGTGATAGATGGAGGTGACCACAACCTATA
>JAPTGZ010000016.1:19113301-19133292 GCA_029814645.1 Fowleria isostigma | reverse complement strand
CCCCTGATTCAGCTCAAAATTGTTAAAGGTATACAAATGTAAGTATGAGGGTCATTACTGTTGAGCTCAAAAGTAAAAACTCAGCACGGACATTTACTTTGTATCTGGGAATCCACTGATGGAGGCGATTTAATAAAAATTCATTTGTTTCAGGCTGAAGTCAGTGATTTATCTCTGCACGTACAATTGAGTCTCATTCACATTTTCTCATCAAATAGACATTAAAAAGCTGTAACCAGTAGAGTTCTGTTATCAACCCATAAATCAAACACCCAATGATGACCAAAATCATTTACCAATATACAACCTTTAATAATATTGATAATATTATTAAACGTTTAATATTAAATTTAATATTATTAAATAATATTGATCCACTAATCCTATCAATACATATAATTAATTGGTGTAAAATACAGTTTTTCATCCTTTCATGGTTGTTAGATATGATCCATTTGGAGGTTCAGAGGGTCTGTAGTTACCGTGGAAATACCATCATCTTCTACAACATTGATTCACCAGTTAAACCCATGGAGTTGGTTCAATGACAGTAGATGGACACACTTGTTTTATGGCCAATTTATGATATATTTACTAAAAAGTTACTTTTTCTTAATTTTTCTCTATGATATTATGACAGTCTAATTTAATCTGAACTTTTATGAACTTCTACATGATCAGTGAAATATAGAAAAATACCTGATTTTTATTGAAGAAACACAAAGTACAGAGGGTAATAATAATAAATTGTCATAAAAGTTCTTAAGAAAGGTTAAATAGAGAGAAAAAACTATTTTTGAACTCTTGCAAAAGTAGCACTGGGTCTTAATGGGTAAAGTACCACCTAGCCTGTGCTTCTACAACAGTAAAATGCAGTGAGATGCATTCAGAGAATTTTAGCAGCCCGCAGTTGAACACACCCTGAAATAAGCTCAGATGTAGTTCACTAAACAACAACACAATGTCTACCTGTCTCTTGCATAAGATCCGATATCTTCATTGTTTCTTGCAAAGGTATGTATATACACTTGTGACGATCTCAAACTAATACTGGAACCGGTATCTGATCATAAAACTGCTTAAAGTTGTTCCCTTACAGTCCGCTCAGACAGACCTAACCTTTCCTGACATGCTCAGACGCCCCTGCACAGTGACCCAAATCAATCATCTCGCATACATTTGCAGGAAACTTCCGTGAATTTATGGGAACTCATGCTGGGACAAGTGGATTGTCAGGTAGTAAATTTCCTTCTAGTTGCCTTCATTCAAAACGTCTCCTTCTTTTTTCTTTTTTTAATTCATTAATATTTTTTTAAAAAATTCTAATCGGTTGCATTGTCTAATTCTGCTAATTCCCTTCATGCATCCACGTATGACCAATTACCTGCATGTACCAAAATGAATGATATTTGAAAGTGTGCAGCTTGACTTTTAGAATATTTTTCACAGATGGTGCAGATTATTCAGGTTTGCATTAGTCTGTGTTAAGATAATACAACAAACCAAGTGTGTGTACTATAAAGCACTAACAGAATGTACTCATCAGACTCTAATAAACCTCAGCATTTAACTCTAACACAAGACAGCAGTGGATTGGGTAATGTGTGGGAGTGTTTTTGTGTTTTCTTTGCTTGTCTTTTATCGCACCAGATCAGTCTCCAAATTAAAGCAACACAACAGCTTATAGAGATCTTGAAAAATAACGTATTTTCAATTAATCTGACTGCAATAATTGCTAGGACTGATCTTAAAAATCACCTTTCTCTTTACATCAAGGTGGTGGAAGTAACCCTCTCTCTCTAAGAGCGTTTACTGTCCAGTTTTTACCGACGTGCAAGTTTTTTGTCTTTACAGGGTCAGTAACCGATAAACCACCTGGGCCACCGAACTCTGGTAGAAAAGGTGAGTTGAGATCTGCTGTATGACGTGTGTGTGTGTGTGTGTGTGTGTGTGTGTGTGTGTGTGTGTGTGTGTGTGTGTGTGTGTGTCTGTGTGTGTGTTCAACTTGTGTGTTTGTTTGAGGAAAACAGAGCAAAAGTTCATAATGTCTTTTGACCTGGTTCTGTCATCTGATCTGTGCACAGTGTACAGTCAGGGCAGAGTTTATGGTTACGACAAAGCTTTGGATAAACAATAACATAGATAAAAAAAGAAGTAGAATTCAAAACAAGCATACTATTTTGTCTTTTTTTTTTTTTCTTGGCATGTTTGCATGATATTGAGCTGTGCTAACATATGATATAACCAATCCTCAGCTGTCAGTTAAAATAAGACCAGACAAAAATGTCATCTGCCACTGATGGGAATGTCTAGTTTGGCCAGCCATCCCGTTTCCTCTGTGTTTTCAATACTGAGCAAACGCTCTGGAATCGGGGAGCTTGAATCCAAATATGAAGGCGAGACTAACAGGCGCTGAGTAAACCAATCACAGATAAGACGGATGTGATGCTTTGACTGAGAATACAGGGTGTAATCTATAATTCAACCCTTATATTTGAATCAAACAACCGACACCAGTTGTAAAGAGATTTGCAGACTTGCAATAGACTTGGGCTTCATTCAAAAAACATTTTTAAATTTTAGTTGAAGTGTTTTTTTAGTATGATGAGTGTCAGTGTAACCATGCATAACCATGATGAATGTAATTGGTACCATTAATATGTCCCAGAGAATGTCAATAAATTATGACATGCATCAGTAATGAGTAATGAAATATACAATAAATCATTTTAATGAGGCCTAATGATCAAATCTGATTGCACATCTTTGCAGTAGTTGTGTTATATTTAACTATATCCACAGTTGTCAATCACGCAAAAAAATTAAATAAACAGGTATTCAGCATGTTTCTCACTGTGAGTCAATTAAATAATTTCTTTAAATCAAAGAAAAATGACCTGCACTTCTGTGTTTTATGATATGAAGTAGTATAGTATTTACTTTGTGGAGGTTATATAGTAGAGAGCAAGGGACCAGTCTGGCATCTCTATCTGTGTTTGTACCATGACTGATGTCACTGAACAAAATAAAATAATAAATAAACAAAATAAAAGAGTATTATACATATATATATATATATATATTTACACACAATAACAAATCAAATTTTCGGACAAGCAAAGAAACAGATTGTGCAGGTGAGATCAGAAAATCTCATGGGGCTTATAAAATTAATCTAACCTCATTACAATATTAGCAAAAACAATTAAAATGAAACAAAAATAGACTAAGTACAACAAAAATATAAACAAAGAATGAAAGAAAAAGAGAATGTGTTAATGCGTGTGAGGGTAGGAGAGTGTTTATATGAGGAATAATTACATTTGTTTAATCAAATACGTCCTAAGCCTATACTTAAAATGACTAATAAAAAGACAAAGCTCATAACTAGCATGTGCTGAATATTCCCATTCTTAATGGAATGTATGGTATGTGCGGTCGACAGTTGTTTCCTTCCTGTTGAATATAACAGACATGTTATCTCATGAAATCAGACTTTCATAAGCACAGTACTACAAAACTTAAAATTTTATAAAAAAAAAAAAAATGTGAGAGAGGGAAGAAAATACACTGTTCATCTCACCTCAAAATGAAACTTTAAATTTCTATTGTGTAATGATGTAAACTACTGATTCCAGTGTCCTTCTGTTTGTGGTTCCTTCTGCCTTTTGTCCCTCATCAGAGCTTTGCCTTCCCTGAGTTTGTCTACATGCACACTAATACTCCACTATTATTCTGACTTAGGCCTGTTTCTGAATGAAGACTTATCCAACTGGGACATGTGGGATATGCTGACATTGTTCCAGTTTTATGAGGATTCTTTGGACATGTATGCAGTACACTGGGAATATGCATCTCATTTGCGGGTTTTACCTCAGGTTGCGACACAAGGCCACCGTTTATGGTCAGCTGGGATAGACACAAAAATCTTCCCTGGTAGAGAGGTTCAAAAGAAAAGCCCACATTTCCAGTGGGAAGAGGACACACAGATACTTTTAACATTCTGAAACAGGATATCAATGGGGTTTTTGGATATGCAAAAATATCAAAAAGTTAACCTTTACAAAAAAAAAAAAAAAAAAGTGTGTTTGAAGGAATGAAAGTAAAAATGAGTTTGCACAATGGAATGTCTGCCACAGGAAAAAGGTTGAAAACTCCCATTTTTTAGAGCATACACAGCTGCATTTGAATGTTAAGATATTAATGGAATAATAATTTTCATTGATCATGTAAACGGGTAATAAAGGATTTTGTCTTTTTCAGAAAAAAGACAAAAATCTGAATATTTTAAATCAACAATAGTGAATGTCAGCTTTGCATTTCCAGTGCCAACTCTTTTTTTTGTGTTGATGCAGTTTTGGCACAAACCCCTTGTTCTCACTTATTAATATGTTTTGGTTGTTGTTAAGAGTTTCAGCTTTGGTCAACACAGATGCAGATACTATAAAACTGAGCATTCAATACACGTTTGCTTGTAATTTAACACAACTAAACAACAATACATGTTCTCCAGTGCAGACATGTGATCAATGTAAACAAATTATTAATCCTTGAGGAATCATGAATGGCCATATACTGAGCTGAGTTTTATTGTCTAGAATTCTTAGTTTTGTGTGGGGTTTTAGAAGTTTAGGGGTTGTATTAGTCTGGTTAGATCAGATCATTTTGAGCTCAAGTGCTGCTGAAATGCCATCTGATTTCAGAACTTATTTTTGTAGAGTGTGTAATCCAACTCCTATCAAAGTTCTCTGTGGCTTGCATGTGATTTGATTATTTCCTAAGGAAGGTTCCAGATGCTACAAAACTGCACATGGGTGAGTATTGTAGGTACCGCATTCACATTCAATCACCTAAACAGAACCACGATTCTTTTCTGTCCCTCAGAAGATTTTTTTCAGTATTTTTTTATGAAGGTTTTTGTTTTATGATTTTTTTTAGTTTTATGGATCATTTTCTGACAGGAAAAGCCTCCGGTTCTTCTTAATATGAATGTTTTTAATCCATTTATTCTGCACATTACTAGGAATGTCAGTAATAGTAATCATCACAAACTTAACTTTTTAGACTATATAAAAAAATATACCTTAGTTCACCTATTAAGATGATTTTTTTAAAGTCCTTTGCTATTTTTTTTAGCTATAACAAGACTGTAGTACATGGAGAATTTGTTGTTTTTAGTTAAATGTATCTGTTATTCATTAGATTTTTTCGCAATTTAATCACTTTCCAGAAGTAACTATATTTTTGAGTGACTTTCACCTGCCAGTGGAAAGCCTCCAGACATATTCATAGCTGAACATCATGATTTGTAAGAATAATGATGTTTCTTTCAGTCTAATTGGCTCTGATTTTGGATTCTAGATGCTAGCAGGCCTTTCTATCACCATCAACACGTCCTTCACCTGCACTTCATTCATATGGGCAGGAGTAAGGAGATTCTTGGTGGGAGGAGGGTCTTCTTGTGTGACTGTGAATATGGATGCATGTTTTGTTTTTTTTTTTACTTTTTACTCTTAACAGTATGTTTGTGTTGGAATGTGTTAAACGTACAGCCTGATTTGGTTGGTGTGTGAGATGTTGAGCCACGTGTGGGTGGTCATTGTGTGGTGATTTTTCTGTTATTCATTCTGTCTATCTATCTGTTTTTCTATCTGTCTTGGCCGGGCCATGTGCAAATCCCAACCATTCAACAGTTCTGGAGAGTAGATTGTATTAACCTCAATAATGGTAGTCTCTTTCCGTTTCTTTCTCACTCTCAACCCAGATGATGGCTCCAAACCCACACCCACCATGGAGACTCACGTCCCCCCTGAAGGTGATGGTAAGTCACCTCTAAAACTTAAACACCCTACCTGGTAACTGGAAACTATTTCAGTTGGCAAAGATGCACAATATTTATTCATGTTTACCATTATGGGTTAAACATGTTGATTTGTAATCTTGCTAAACTATAGCATCATCATGCAAATCTCATTGTAAAGTGTTGCTTTTTTTACATATGGTATATACATGAACAGTCAGATATAGTTTGACTAAAGCTGGCAATAGATTTTTTTTTGGGAAATTGAAATACAGGTAAAGAATAGTTAATATTCGAGAGGAAATTTTAATGTTGAATGTAAAGCTTGAGCTTCAATTTCCTTTCAAAAGTCTACAAAATCCAGTCTACAGTAGGAGTGGGCAATCTGGACAAAGGCAAAACAATCTTTGGGGAAAAATCATAATGCATAATCTGAAACTTTTTGTAGTAGTGAGCATTGGCTGTATATACATAGTGGACAAACCCTCACAGTATGGCTATGTTGGTTTTACATAAATAGGTGAATGGCGTCAGAAAAGAAACTCAACCATACTGAAAATGCTGATCACATTGACTAACAGTAATAATAAATGCCAACAATGAACTGGTGACTCATCCAATGTGTACCCCGCCTTTGCCCTTAAGTAGCTGGGATAGACTCCAGAGACCCCCGTGACCCTAGTGAAGATAAAGCAGGTTCAGAAGATGAATGAATGAATAATTATCTGCCACTTAATAAATGTTAACACATAGAGTTGTGTTTGATAACAGCAATGTCAAAGTGATGAAATCTATAAAAATATTAATTACAACTAGATGAGCTGATAGGATGCATACCTGTCAAAGTCATCACATATTAATGCTATCAGTAATTAATGTAGCTTAGTTACATCTTAGTTCTAAACTTAATGATAGAATCTCCCAATGGCCTACTTAAATACTAGGGGGTGTAACGGCACAGTAGTTTGTACCAAACAGTTTCAGTTTGGGCGTTCGATACAATACGGAGGTGTATTGACAAATGCAGTACATTCCTATGTGAAGAACGCAAACACAAGGGAGGCAGTGTGGTCACAAGCAGAACCCATTCAGTGGCACTGCTGCTGAATTTTCAGCACTGCTGCAAAATAACCCCCTCATTTTATTTTGAGGCTGGGGAGCCAATAAGTAACCATGACAACAGTGTAAGAATCAGGGTCAGACATTTGAAGGCCAAGGTCAAAGTCAAGTTTCTTTCTGTAGCACATTTTAAACAATGTGTTACAGAAATGCCCAAACTGCTGCACAAATCTGCAGATTCAAATGCAACATATATTAAAAATTTGTAAAATAAGAATAAATGCAACATATACTAAAACTGATTAAAAAACAAGCAAAGCGTGTTAAGTTTCACTTTCAGTTTTCGATTGTTACGGAACACACACACACACACACACACACACACACACACACACACCCCTTCCCTGGTCTCCGTCACCGTATTGAAAACATATTGAAAATGTATTGAACTGATGACCCCTGTACTGAAAACATGCCTAACCAAAATGTTTCTGTACCGTTACACCACTATTAAATACAATTAGACCAGAGCATTCTGTCAGTGAGGAAAAATAACTTCTATTCAATAAACAAGAGCTTTGAATGTCTGACATGGTAGCAAAGTTAAAAACATAACATGCCTGCACTTGAAAACCCTCGGTCTTCAGTCCACACCAAAGTTTTCGCACATGCGGACAGAGGAATAGACAGACAGACGGATGACAAACTGATAACAATACCGTGCAGCCAGGGTATTACTTATTGATGACAGTGATCAGTGTCTTAATTATGCAGAATATTTTGTCTTTACATATTCTGATGGGTAGGTTTTATCATCTCTGTACAGTACAATTGTCACAGTGGGTTAAACTAACTATAGGAACCACACCTGTTTTTTGTACCAGGCTGTAAACATGTTTATTTAAGCTGTAGCCTGGGGGTTTGTGGGGCCTGACTCCCTTTTAGAAGCCCACTAGACATTGAGTTTACGGTAGATTTTGCTACTTTGTTACTGGCTTCACTTTTCTGCCCCGGAGGCTGCTGCTCAGTAGTCACTCAATTCCTCTCCATCTTTTTCTCGTTTACTGTCACTAGTGAGATGATGAACTTATTTCCGGTTGTTTAACTTTATGTAATCAGTGGTTGCAAAACATGACACACATAGGCCTACAGGTTAAACTGAACACTTCAGACTTCAATACATTTGCTAGAATTAATATTAGATATTATTATATAGGCTATTAGATATTAGTTTTTGCAATGCTGCTTTAATTTTTAGCAATAGATGTGATTTGTTTGATTATAAGTTAAGGTAATCTCTGATATAGGAGTGAATCTCATGTCGCTCAGCTGCTGTCTAAAACATCAAAATCAGACTATTTGCCTACCATGACTTTTTCCTTCACAGTATTACTTGCTTACGTTAACACATTTAAATGTTGAATGTAATTGTAAGAAGCGGATTTGTCCAATATTGAATATTCCAACCAACGATCTCATTTCTTAATAATCTACCATTACATCATATGGAAAAATCCAGATGTCAAAAATAACAGATGACATATTTCATATTTTTAAAAACGCTGGCATCTTGGTTTGATTTGTGGTGAATCTTGGCTGTGCAAGTATGTTTGAAATATGCATCTACAAGATGATCCAGGCTGGCTGACAAGACTAAATAAACCTCAACTGTACTAAATTATCTGGAGATCATCTGAAGTGCAAACGCTGCTGAGCTATTCTGTGTGCTTGTCGTTGCAGAGATAACAGCTCCAACACTGTGGATAAAGCAACTGGTTTATAAAGAGAACAAGCAGAACAGCTCCTCGTCCAGGAAGCAAGGTTAGACTAAGGGGAGATGCATCACAAATGAATACTTTCTGTTGTGTAGTTTGCCGTCATCAAAAGTAACCACCGACATCCAACCCATCTGTGCACCTTGATAAGTTTTGTTCTGTTCGAGCACCACAGATGGAGATTGAGTTCCTGGCTGTGGTTCTGTTGGTTTTGTGGTGAGCTCAATCAAACACATACTGGCAGTGTTTGTGAGTGGGAAGCCAGCGGTTGATCATACAATCCTTGACCGTGCTTCTGATGGGCCCTTTCTTCCAGTGTGACTCAAATATCACTGCTGCGCCACAGAGTTTTCAGGATGCAGTTTTTGACAACATACTGAAAAAATTATTCCTGAGATGAAAACTATACCAAATAGTAGCTTGTATCCTAAATGCAGTGTAGACTTTAGAAGTATCAACTTGGCTTTAGTATAAGTGATTTCAAAGCCACTAGTTTCAAATAAAATGTAAAACATTTCCAGTTTGAAGACAGCCCTGCACTGCAGGGATTATGTTTCCTGGTTTCTTTCCTTTGGTGTAATTTGTTTAGCTTTCTGTGTCTCCTTTTCAATTACTCTTCGACATGTTTCACTACCCTCCGGGCAACTGACTGCTTTCACGCTTCTGCAGCAAGTCAGTCAGTAAATGTGATGGGGGGGGGGGCTGTGTGTAAGGGTTGGATGGACATCTTTCATGATACATGAGATGGATGTTTGTATTTTATTGACAGTCGGCCTGTTCACTTATATGCATGGAAGACTATATGAGGAAATGCATTGGAGAGCATTAAGATTCACCTCTTGATGCATATAAGTATTTCTCAAAGAAATATATGAAAACCCACCTTTAGGATGGATTTACTAAGGAGGGCACATTAGTGTGATGCTGCCATCCTAAATAAAAAAACATCAATAGAGCAATAATTTTTGCATGACATCTTTGAAAAACACAGACCTTTGAATACAAATGTAGTCAGTCAGTTTCAATGATGACCAATACAATGCAGTCAAATATGAAGACAGTTATTGTATGGTTGCAAACAAGCGAAGCTGATGAGGATGTTGATGTTCCATCACAAGATACAACTTACTATTAAGGTGCCAACATAATATACTGTGGAGCATGGAGGTGCCACACATACATTTCTCTCAGGAAACAGTATGACAATGCAAAAAGAAAAGTCAGTGTAAGGCAGTGTTTTTCAATCTTGGGGTCGCGACCCGACGTGGGTTCACCTGGAATTCAAGTTGGGGCACCTGAAATTTCTAGTAATTGGAAAAAAACCCAAAACAATTAATCATAAAAAATATATGTTTTAATGATTCAATATATATTTCATTGCAATTAAATGTTCATTGTGACCAGTTTAAGATGCTGCAGCTCTTTCATAATTCATAGTTTGAGTTACTCAATACTGGTTCAGTATTAATTTGCATCCTTGTAAATACAAGTTCAACTGACTGTACATATCCTGACCAAGGAAAATAAAATTTCCACTTTGTGCGGTAATCTCAACCTGGCTTTTCTGCCTCTGTCCATAATAATATACATTATATAGCCTAAATGTCATCTAAGATTAATGATTATTTGCAAATAGTATTGCAAACTACAGTATTACAAATTAATTTTAGCAAAAAAATGTCTCAGTTTTGAATGTCTGGGGTGGCCAGAAATTTGTGATGTTAAAATGGGGTCATGAGCCAAAAAAGGTTGGGAACCACTGGTGTAAGGAGTTTATTTGTGGTACAATTGGTATAATTTTCTCCATTTTATTGTGTTGGTCTTAGTGGTACTGCTTTCTAATGTCATATCAAAGGCTTTATTGGTGTAATATAATGTTCCACTCAGCAGTAAACTGATTAATTATGTGTCATGAGTTTTTTAATGCTTGATAATTCAATGAACCTCTTGCTTAAAACATTCTGGTCTATGCACTTACACTACACACATAAAATAACTATCCACATCTTTAAAACACACACTTCTGGTTTTCAGTGGAAATGTAGTAATAGGTTCTGTTGTAGTAGGAATAGTGATTACAGTCGCCCTACACAGTGCAAATGTTTCTACCATGCATGCCACGGTGTGTTGAAGGAATGTTAGAAATGTAGACCTCGTATTTATTGTCGAAGGATGTTGCTTGAGGTTGCCCAGAGAGGACAGAATGGGCAGGGAGTCGGATAACCTCAACATTGAACATATCAAAATACTGATATGAAATAATAATGAGATTATTGGATCCATCCTTGTTATTTCTAACCTGACAAGTTTATCTGCAAGGCTACAACAATAGCATTAAACAGAAACAAACTGTTGAACCGCTGAGCCTACTTTTCTATGGCAGCAGCATAAAAATAAAATAAAATGATCAAATATTTAGCAAATTTCAACAATAGATTTTTATCTAATAGCAGATTTTTAACACAAAAAGAGCATTTCTGCTTCTGCAACCTGTTAGTCTGTATTATCTGGTTCCTTATTTTAAGATTATATGAGCACATTTTAAGAGTAAGACTATTTTAAATTCACCTCATATACTTACTTTATATCAGGCACAAAAGAGCCAACAAATACTTGATTGCGGCATGAGGTTTCTCATAGTTTTGACTGATGGTGATGTGGCAGGGGAAACTGTGGTCAGGCAGCAATGAGGGTTATATGTGAATGGAGAGAGATTCACTGTGACAGTTCTTTGAAACCTCTGTGGAAACACCAGCTTCCTGTTTCCAATTAGCATCCGGTGTCCTCAAAGGACAAGCGACAAGGCCGAGGCAGGGGGAGATGTCATCACGTAGGAAGCAAGAGAGATGTGTGCGTCTGGGTGCATCTGTATGTGATTGTGTGTTCGTGAAAGCAGTACAGTATGTTATGCATTCTTTGTTTGCTAATGCATTTATTTAGTCAAGTACATACAATATATTTTTCTCCTATACACCTCCGTAGTACGCATGTTTTACTTGGCTACTTTTCCATTATAACTGTAGTTTTTAGTTTTAGCACTATTCACATATTTATAACTGTATAAGTGCACAGTCTGTACCTGTTTGTAACTGTCTTCCTTTTTCAAGTATGATTTTGGTACACATTAAGTCTATATCATGGACAGCATTGAATACTAACATTTTGTTCCTTTGCATTGGTTGTTTGTTGATTTTAGTTGATAGTGGCTATGTTGTAGGTCTATTACTCTATAGAAATACAAGAGAGACACTGAAGATGTGAGCATAAGGATTCTTGCAAGAAAAACTAAGATGCAAGGGTCTCAGCTCCAAAATGAAGCTAATGTGAAGCTAAAGTTGTAAGACTACTGATGGCTGCTGGGGTTTACTCCAAAAAGTCCAGGGTTCAATAGATTTACATTACCCTTTTTTCCAAAAAATATTTTTTCCACAACCTATTCCAGTTTCATTACTTATGTTTGGATCCTGTAACAAGTGATACAGTGGTCTTTTCATTTTCTTTTAATTTTTCCTTTGTTGATCAGAACTTGCAGGGCTTTAATTGGCAGATTGGTATGATAGCTCACTAACCTACCTAGGTGGACTTCGAGAGTTTTGGTTTATTTATTAAAATAAATGTTTCTGACAAAAACACTGACAAGACTTTTTCAATGCAGTGCTTGATGAAGTGTACTGTTTTGCCGAGTCAGTAAACTATTATTGATCACTGACCCGTCGTGCTCCACCAGCTGACCTTCTGCTGCCCAGATATGCTCTCTTTCAGCTGCAAATGGTCAACAAACACCTGGCTTTGGAGCAGCAGTTCAGGGAAACCAATGTATGACGTCAAAGTTCCTCCATCAACTAATTATGTACAGTTGAGAAAACATGTCCGAGTCCTCTAAATTAGAGAGACAAGGTCCTTGTCCAGGAAGGGGATATCCCCAAACTGTTCTTACAAACTTAAGACCATAAAATTGTCCAATATGTCTTATTTTGCTGAAGCATTATGAGTTTCTTTCACTGGAACTAATGGGCCAAGCCCAACTCCACCACAGCATAATCCCCTTCACCAAACTTTACACCTGGCGCAATGTAGTCAGGCAAGCACTGTTCTCCTGGCAACTGCCAAACTCAGACTCGACCAACAGACTGCGAAACAAAGGACCACAATTTGTCACTCCTGAGAATAGTCTCCAATATTCTATGGCAGCGTGCTCCATGCCACTACATCCAACAGTGTGCACTGCACTTGGATGCAGCTGCTCGGCCATGAAAACCCATTCCACGAGGCTCTATATCCATTGTTCTTGAGCTAAACTGAAAGCCACACAAGGTTTGAAGGTTTGTAGCTGTTGACTTCTGTGCGTCCTGCACCTCAGCATACACTGACCCTGCTCTGTGATTTTAACTGGCCTACCACTTAATGGCTGAGTTACTGTTGTTCCAAATTGCTTCCAATTTGTTATAATACTAACAGTTGACCATGGAATATTTAATAGTGACCAAGTGTCATGAATGGATTTATTGCACAGATGGCATCCTATCACTTTACTATGTTGAAATTCATAGAGGTCCTGAGAGTTGACCCATTCTTTTACATATGTTTATAAAAGCAGTCTTCATGTTTTGAAGTGATTAGAACACATGAATGCAATGATGTGGAGAGGTGTCACAATACTTTTGGTAATACAGAGTATGACAAAATGACTTTCAAAATAATCTTGTCAAATCACCATATACATTTTTTAGATAAAGTCCCATGGGACAGACAGGAAGGGGGAGGGACTTTGTCTCTGAGGCTGGTTTCATGTAGGCAGCTAAGACGGTTGCTTAGACATGAAGTTAGCTAAGGTCAACAAAGGCCTGGTTCCCAGCACAACACAGATCCCGATGTCAACCATATGGTCCATGAAAATCTTTCCTATTGAGACTTAAAGCAAACACATGAATCCATTCGCTTCTTAAAATATAGTATGATCAAAGTGTTATGCTAAAGCTTAAGGCATCTGAATATATGTGCTGCTTCCTGAGATTGTTACTGACATGATTTGGTTCTGTAAGTTCTCCATTGTAAGAATCCAAACCCCTCTGTTTCTCTCTCCCCTCTCTGGAAAGCCTTACTGCTCACGTAGCAGGCCTCCTGTGTGTACATACACAACATAATTCATTTACTGGCTCTTCGTCTCTGGATACCCCATAATCATGATTTAAAGTGATGCGGCAATTGTGTTAGCGAACCGTGTTTGCTTAGGCACAGTGATGCAAAGTCCATTTTTCAAAGGAATGCTTTGTTGCCAAGCTTTGACGTTGTGTTGTTTAAATGTTGCAAGGAGGGGGAAGCGCTCTGTCATGCAGCTCATTTATAAAAGTCTGTTGAGAACCAAAAACTTGCAAACCGCCGCTGTTCCCTTGTGGTGAGGCGAAAAATAGAGAAGCAAAATGGAGAATGGGTATAATGCGATCATGTCATCTTGATGCAGCCATAAATTTGCCTTTTTTGGGTGTCTTCTTTGGGGCCACATGCACCTGTAGTATACTTTATAACACAATAAGTGATGACAATAATGAATGATGTGTTGAAAAATTGATTGCACAATTCTGTTGAGATGTGGGTTGATTATGACACACCGTATCCCCTTTTACGAGTGAACTCTGCAGTTTTTTTTTTTCATTTTAGTTGCGCTGCGGGTCGTAAATACACACACATGCATGGACATACCTTCTCACAGAGTTCCCCTATTACTAACATTTCCGCTATTTTAACTGCGGAGAAGGCGTACTAGAGACAATATTGCAGTGATTACCCCACAGCTGAAAGCTATTGGAGTGAAGCGAAGAGGAGAGGGAAGTGGATGGGGGAGGTCCAGAGAGGAAGGTAAAGAAAAAGAAGGCAAGGGAAAGGAAAAGAAAAGTGTATAGGCTGGTGGAGGTGGATTGAAAGAAAGAGAGTATTAGATTAAATGAAAGAGAAATAAGGAAGAAAAGAAGTAAAAAATATTTTCTCTTGGCTGGCAGCCTGTAGGATGAAAGCCAAAGTAAAAGGAATAAAATGGTACAAGCCTGTTCTCGTCAAAGATACTACAGTCGGTCATCTTTTGTCTATTATCAGTCTGCCTTGAAGAAAATCACCACAACAATGAGCAAATTGTTACGGCTGTTCCTGACATCCACTTGTGTGGGTTTCTATCCTCTTTTTTTTTCCTTGACAATATTTGTTTTCTAGGGGTTTGGGTTTCAAATCATTCACTTCCTGCCAAAGAGGATAAAAAATAAAATTGTAAAAGAAACAAAAACAGAAAATAAATAGAGCACAAATGTAGATTACCAAGGCAGGCAAAGAAGTCTTAGATTGGATTTCACATTGACACAAAACTGAGAGGACCACATTGCGTCCAGCCTTTTTCCATTTATATGTATAAAAACAATTTTCTTTTGGGAATCCTAGTGCCTGGCGCCAGTATAACCTCTGTATAATAAACAGTGCTAAATAATTTGGATGTGAAGGAACCTTGGCGAGGACCAGAGGCACGGTGCAGCTAAGAACACTTGAGAATGAGTCTTCACAGGAGAAGAAGTTGTTTAGTGCAGTGACACATTTAGCAGTCATGCTCAGAAAAACACAGCACCTCTCCACACACAAACCAGCCACTGCAATATGTATTACTGTTTTTCAATTTTCTAATTAAACCCTTGACCTTTTCACTCCAGCACAGTAGTGAAAGAAGTATTCAGATGCTTAAGTAAAAAAAAAAAAAAGTACAGAGACTGTACTCCACTACAACTAACTTTTGTACATTCGAACTGTTATTTAAGTAAAAGTACTGATTAAAGTATTGATTGTCTATGTTACTGTTTTACTGTTAGGGATGTTTTTGGATTCATATGACTACTTAAGATGTTGATCTTTTCAACTACAAATGCTGTCAAGTGGTTGAATTTATAGAAATGTGATATATTCTGTAACATTATTGTATGTTGTTTGTGACATTTAGGACACAACCAACAAATGACGATGGGATCAAAAGTTGTGAACTCAGAAAAACAGGCCTGTTTTCAGCTTTGTAGCAATATTTTTCAATTTTCCATTTTCCTGCAAATTCAGGGGAGTTAATTCAGTTCAATCAAGAAAGAGACCTTTATTTATTTTTGAAAACAACTACAAGAACAAGAACAACAACTATATTTCAGTGAATATTTTGATTGCCTTTGACTGGGGCCATCATTGACACATGTTTGTAAATTTAAAAGATACTTGAGTGCATTGACCTGTTTATCTCAAAACTAGATTGTTCTTTACTATCTGTCTGTGTCACAAGTCATAACGTTCTTGGCTCGTAAAATTATCTTTTTGTCAAACATCACACGTGTAAATGGTGGAAATATTATGCATTAACTTATCATTTATATATGTGCATCAGGACTTACAGATCAGTGGATCTACAAAGGCATATAACCTTTAATAACAGGTATGATATTATTAAAATTATGGAGTTTGGATTTACATGAGTTTCTATGCTCTACATACATATGAAAACAGATGTTTCTATTTCAAATAATGTAAAAGTAATGACGTTTATACTTATAAGCATCCATTGCATTAGAATAAGAGCCTAATAAGTGTAAATTTGAAGAGAATAAACTTTAGACATAAAATAAATTAAGCTGTAACGACATTTAAATGAAGCAGTAGTATATAATAAGATATATTTGGTGTGTTAGACTATAGCAACATCTAGTTGTTAACATTTTGTCAGGTGCATTACTTTTACTTTTGAAGGTTCTTATGTGGGTTAGAGGATGTGTGTACACTCCCAGATCTAATTTCACAAGCTCTTTTCCCACTTTTTTTCTGAACCATGCAACAACTGGCCTGTATTTTCCTAATTATCCATCTGGATCTGTGGGAGCTGAGGCTACTGTCTTGACTGGGGCACTAATCAGCTCCACAAAGTTGAAAAAAACCACATGTCATCACAAACAGTTAGCCTGACCCTGTTGTAGTAGATTAATGCCTCAACTTGCACTTGAATGTAAAATGAAGAATGGATCAAGAGTGGTACAAGCACACTTGATCGCCACGGCAACGGGCTTAGCATGAAGCTCTGTTGTAGTTGACTTAAGAGTGAGCAATGAACTAAATGGATGTGAATGTAAATACAGTGTGGAGAACAAGGTGTTGCAGCAGCATCATTTAAGGACACAGCGCCTGTTGTTGAACGGATATGAGGGAACTTAGTGCATAAAGATGTACTTATACAACTGCGGAATGAAGTCTCGACATACAGTTGTAGAAAAAAATTTTTGGATACCCTTAAAACTTTACACATCTCAAATATAATCATGAAATATCTGAAGAAAAATCAAAAGGTGAGGCTGCATCAAACAGAGACAGACAAATGTAAATTTTTTTTGGGTTCATTGTTAGCAAGTGGGGATGCACTAATACCAATACCAGTATCATGTATTGGTCTGATACTGAGCGCATGTACTTCTACTCGTAAAAGTGCTTCGATACATCCACACCAATACCACTTTATGGCAGCGTGACGTTCACAGTGCAGCAGGAACACGGTGGAGGAGTAATGTCAGCAGTGTGGAGGTTTTAACAAATAAATGACAGTGACAAAAGTAATGCTGATTGCAAGTTAGAATAACCCTTTAAAACCTAATGTGTCATCACTGACATACCCTGTGCATATACAGTTTGGATGGCTGGTTTGTAAAACCTGAGATGTGCTTTATAGCCTTTATTGGGTCATTACAGTAATTTCACTTAAGCTTGTCCTAGAAGCAGGAGAAGAAGTGTTTAAGCATTATTATAACATGCAGTAAATTGTAAATGACTGCTACATTTTGGAAGTTCTAAGTACTCTGGAAGGATTTACTCACAGCATATTTTCTAACATTTTTATAATAAAAATAATAAGAAAAAAAAAGTCCCGATGGATCATTTTAGGCTTAGGGTTTAAAGGGTTACAGACACTGACGTAAACAGATGAAGCATTCTATCCATCCTCTGCATAAATTCCATGTGTAATTCTGTCCATTTTCTGGGAGCCTATGGACAGAGACAGAGAATAGAAAACAGTACCAATGGAAACCGTGAAGGTAGTGGATCTTTTCAAAGAGCGACTCTGTGAGTTAGTGAAAAACTACTGACATATTTATGACAACTACCCTCATCAATATCAATATCAACATTAGCATCCACATTAGTATTACCTCCTCTGTCATTGTCATGTTTATTATTATTGACTTTCTTCTCAAAACACTTTTCTCTTCTTCTTGGTGTTTGGCAAGTATGGTTAATTAAGACCCATGTCCTCCGGTGGACTGATTGAGAAACACTCATTCCAATGCATTAAATATCAGGAGCAGCACTTTGTTACAGTTAGACTAATGATGATGATGATAATAAAGCACATTTTCAAAAGCAACCAAGAACTGTAATGGTATTGTTAAGTACTCATATCAGTACTTAGTATTAGCAAGTAATCAAATATAAGTACTTGTACTTGGTCTGGAAAAAAGTGGTATCGGTGCATCCCTATTAACAACAAAAAATAACAAAACTCATCAACATGTCATGCCCTGAATGTGTTTCACTATCATGCTGAAACATCCAGTTTTGACCTCGATGGAACAGAGCATGTGCAGGAGGGAGCATGTGGGTTTGGAGAATGGCACAATACTTGGCAGAGTTCAACAACTTCAGACTGATTCTTAAAGCAATATATCACAAATGCATGGTGTGTCCAAAAACATTTTTTCCACCACTGGCTCTGACCACATAACATACTTGTCTGCTTTTAGATACAGACAGAGTTAGTTACTCTTGAAGTATAACAAAACAACAGCCAAGTCAACAACGTGCATATCTAAAACTTTCAAAATGCAACAGTTAACATGCATGTATGATAACATGTACTATCAAACACATTGTGAAGCTGCAAACCGTAGATGTGTGTAATCTCAATGTTTTTGAGTCAAAAGAATATTCCAATGTCAATATTTCTACATAGTCTGCAGTGTGTGTGTGTGTGTGTGTGTGTGTGTGTGTGTGTGTGTGTCAGTGTTCTTGTTATGAATGTAAACTGTTCCTTGTTAAGACAGACTATCAGTATTAGCAGATGACTGTCTGATTGTAGCTAATATCTGAAAGCATTGACTCAAAAAGTAAAAATCACCCCACATTTCTCCTAAAGTCAACATTAGTTTGATTAATTACCCATTTTTTTACTTTGCTTATATTATTTGGTTTGTAATTAAGTCAGATGCTGAGATACATAATGTGGTTCCAGTGTCATCATGTTTGGACGAGAGTAGGGATGAGATCAGAAGATTAACCAACTATTAGCGTTCGCCTGCTCCAAACTAATGTTATTACATCTGCCTTCCAGTATCAGTCATCCTCTGGTTCAAAGACAACAGGTTGCATTTCTTTTCCACCAAAAGAACTGTCAGGTTGATTTATAACAACAGGAGGTTGTGACAACAGTAAGAGGTTTGGGAAAAGATTCCAGTACTTGGTCCAATACAAAAAAACTCCATGTATTTATGAATATTTAAAGCAAACCACAATCTTGTCTTGACTGTAAACAAAAGACTTTTATTGAATGAACTTAAAAACTTACAGAAGCCAGGATGTGAACTCTTCTCTCTGGTTGCAATATCCGGGATTTTGTGAATGAATCATCCACCACAACCTCTTCCTGTCTATTGAGGGGAAGGCCAAAAAAAAAAAAAAAGCTGATTCTTTAATGATAACTGATGTTCATGTTGGTTGGAAGTTGTAAAAACTCAGCCATCAAACCATTACCCTGAATTAAAATACTAATGACTGTTTTTAAAATTGTATTTAACTTTTATTTAACTAGAAAATATCCCATTGAGATTAAGAACCTATTTTACAAGGGACTCCTGGTTAAGATAGACAGCAGCAAATACAACACAGTTCATTCAACAATTGACAGTTAGTTAAAATAACATTTACATGCAGATTAAGAAGAGAAAGTACAGGTTATGGGGTCAGCCTCAAGAACTCTCAGTTTGGACTAAAAAGCCATCAAAGAAATGAACTCATTTAGTTTCCAGTCTTTCTGTAGCTGATTCCAAGTTTTAGGTGCATGTTTTAGATGTATCCCTCTTCCAACACACCTAATTCAAATGATCAGCCTATCACCCAGCTCTGCAGAAGTCTGATAACTCTCAGGTGTGCTAGAAGAGGGATCTAAAACAGGGGTCTCAAACTCATTTCTTCCAGGGTCTGCATTCAGCCCAATTGGATCTCAAGTGGGCCGGACCAGTAAAGTAATAGCATCATAACCTATGAATTATTAAAACTTTTTCTCTTTGTTTTAGTGCAGTAAAAACATT
>JAPTGZ010000016.1:19040979-19052608 GCA_029814645.1 Fowleria isostigma | reverse complement strand
TGTGTGTGTGTGTGTGTGTGTGTGTGTGTGTGTGTGTGTGTGTGTGTGTGTGTGTGTGTGTGTGTGTATCAGATTTACACAAAATCTGTAAAGAGCTGACTTGTAGTCAGTAAACTTGCAGTTTGTCATACTTATGTAGTTTTGGTCAAGGAACAGTTTAGCGAAAACGGCAAGTTGATGGGACCAATATTTTGAGAGATATTATTAATTTTGGAATAAAGTAGTCTTACAGTCACGTTGCAAAGGCTAACGCTTTGATGGTGACTGCTGGACAAATACGGTACAGCATGCATAAATACACAACAGCATAAAAACTACTTCATCTAGAACGGGGATCCCCACGGGTCAGTGCATTACTTCTGTACAAGTTAGTTCTTGTAAAAGTGCAAAAATACTGCAGTCCCTGCCACTCCACATGCAGTCACAAGGAGGCTTATGTGGGAGAACTGTTAGGGGTCAGGGGTGTCAAAGATACAACCTGCAGACCAAAACCTGCCAATCAAATGGAAGGAAGAATTTACAAAGTGTAAAAAATCACACATCACACACTGACAGTCAATGAGCCTTGAGAAGTTGTTTTGATCATAAAATTAAATGCTATATTTTTTAGTTCCAGATGCCTGTCACTAAATGTTTTGTACCTTTGTAGATCCACTGTGATCTATAAGTTGTAATGTACATGTGTAAATGATAACTTTGTTAAAATAACACTTCATTTTTTAAAGAAATTTCAGGTTGTTTGTGGATTTTCAGGTTATTCACATATTTTGTGGAATGATGGTTTGTGAATATCAACATTTCCATACAGCAATGTGACTTTTTTGCACTAAAATAAAAGAAAAATTTGGAGTGGTCATTATATTATTTAGTTATTATGCTATTATTTTACTGGTCCAGTCTGTTTTAGATCAAATTGGGCTGTATGTGGCCCCTAAACTAAAATAAATTCAATATCCATGGCCTGTAAGTATGTGTGTAAATTTAACAAACTAAAGTTATTCAGAAAAGATGCCGTGAATTTGATCTGAGTCTTAAATAAAACATTTCAGAGCTAATCAAATGGTTAACAACAATTATGTGATTTTTCAGCTCCATTATAGTTTGTATTGATGATACACCATACTTGTAATACTTGTACGGGAATATTTTTGCATACTGTGGTATTTGTACTATGTCCCACAAACATGTATCTGTGCTCATTTTTCTGCAGAGCCATATGACGCCCACTCTCCTGACCTCCATCCTGGCAGCGGTGCTCGGCTCCCTGCAGATCGGCTACCACACCGGGAACGTCAACGCTCCTGCCAAGGTCAGAGAGGGATTGACTGATTATACTTGATAAAATACTTATAGTTTATATTCAGTATGTTTAAAATATACACCTGGATCATAATGTAATGACCCACTGGATCTGATCTCTTTTTTTCTAAACAGCTTGTACATAAAAATACAGACATAAATACATGTATCAAGGAATCAAAATGGTCTCAGAGACTTAAAAATATAAAATCAAAGAAATGAGAAGAGAGTAGATAATCCAGTAAGGAAAAGAAGTGTCACTGAAGCTTCCGACAGAAGAAAAACCACACTTCATACTCATGTCTTTTCAATATTTATTTGTCTCTCTCTTGAAAAACACCATGAAAACTATGAAGGAATATAAAATCCAAATAATGAATGCATATTACAATAAATGCCAGGTAATAGACAGGTCCCAACATGCCAATATAAAAGCAGAGGCATTCAATAAATCTCTGTCCAAAACATATCAACGAAGTACATAAAATTATAAAATACAGCATAAACAACAAACATCATGAATCGTTTTGCACCTCTTGAACCATGTGTAGAGTTAATATTGTCATGGAGCTGCTACGTCTCCGACCTTATCCATTTGTATTTAACCCATAATGCCTTAGTGGGGCTCATTTCTGTGCTGGTCATGTGATCCACACATGATAAAGCATTAATTCCAAACCAAATGTTGCTGTACAAATATGTTTTTAACTCAAATTTACCCATTCTACTGCTTTTTATATGTTATGACACTTTTAATACATTTTAATTGATTTTATTTATTTTTCCAAAAATAGGAATTATGAGAAAATACATAAAAATAAACTTCACCAAAAAAAAAAAGTCTGTCTGACAGTTACAGCCACTGTTCATGTGAGAGGAATGCCAAAAAAATCTGCTGACCATCAGACAAATATCTCACAGCTTCTATAAAACACTGAATAAACTAACATTTCCCTGAACCTGTGGCTCAGCTCCCTGTGGGTTTTCACAGGTAGTCTGAACTGAACTCTTACAAACCTTTGACAATTAGCCTTCTGTAACAGTAGGTTTTCTACATTTTTAATCATTTTAATGACTTTCTGATCATTTTCAGATTTTTTTCAGATTTTTTTATGTAACATTTGGAATAAAAGTATCAGAAAATTTCTTTTTTGACAGTTCTTATGAACCTTTTTTAAGAACTTAACTTCCAATATCTGTCCAACAATTATTATTATTATTATTATATGTAATAAACACTTAAAATTATGTGTTGACTGGAATTTTTATCATATTAATTATAAAAAAAACAACTCTAAATGTGTATAATGAAATTTTTTGAGATTATAAAAATAGACTTTCAACTATTTCACATGTACTCAAATATTTTTGTTAATCTAGAACATTCTGCATCCATGTTCCAGCTTCTTATTTCTAGTTATTTCTAGTCATTCATCAATGAACTGCACAAACCAGAAAACTACAGATAAAAGCAGTAAAAAAAAAAAAATCAGCAGAACTTGACAAAAACATAGCAAAACACACCAGCAGAAAACTCCAAAACAGCACTGTCACTATTAAAATTATTCACAAGAATTCAGTGCAGAAACAGTTAAAACCTCACAAAAACACTGCTATAAGTAATAAAATCTTCCATCTCTCTCTCACCGACTGCATGCTGCTCCACCCCTCCCCCCCATCTAATGCGGGCCTCTACTCTAATGTGTTATACAGAAACAAAAAGAACCCAATCTCAGTTGTAGATAGCATTTGGGTTCAGGTTCAGAAGTTATAGTAATTTGAATGAAGGTGGATGTAAAAATGTGTCACTGGAGACAAGGGTGGGATAAGAAGTTGGACATTCAAGACAAAATGTACAGTTTTCCAACAGTCTTAGCATGTTATTTGAGGAGAAGTAAACGCACACATACTACTAATCACACATTTTCACAACTGTCCAGATTATTGAGGAGTTTTTCAACCACACCTGGAGAGCCAGACATAACCAGACGCTGCCAGATCACAGTCTGACTCTGCTGTGGTCGCTCTCAGTCAGCATTAAGGACTTTGGAGCTTTGCTTGGTTCACTGGGGGTCAAACACCTTGCAGATTCCTATGGCAGGTAAAGATCCAAAAAAGCACCACTTTTATCTTTGTATCACCCATGAAGTCTTTAAACCTGTCCTCCCTGATCTGCTCTTTCAGGCGTAACTCTATCCTGATTGTCAACTGTCTGTCTGTGGTGGGAGCGTGTCTGATGTTCGCCTCTAAAGCCAGCGAGTCCTTTGAGGTTCTCATCCTTGGAAGGCTGGTGTTCGGTCTGTTCTGTGGACTGGTGATGAGTCTTAATCCACTCTACATCCAGGAAGTATCCCCTACCAACCTGAGAGGGGCCTTCGCTACACTCAACCAGGTGTCGTTTGCCTCTGGGATCCTGGTGGGAATGGTGAGGACAGTTATCGCACTAAATGGGCAGTTTTTAGGTTTTACTGATTGTGGTAGGCTTCAATTTTGCCTCAGTTACATGGACAGAATGTCTTTGATGAAAGAGGCAAGGATCAATGCAACAAAAATGGATCTAATGTGGAATTATCTTAAAGTTGTAATACCACTGACAGCCACTAGGGTTGGCTCCGAAATGTCCTGACCACCATGGACTTACATCAAAACTGTATTTAAAAATACAAAGTCAGTATTTCTTTTAAGGAGTCATTCTGGTCTTGGAGCCTTTTAATCATTATTTATTTATTTTTTTTAGGTCTCAAACAAAAAAGTTGGGGAGTTTTGTGTTTTTTACTTTGTATTTCTGTCAATTCTGGAAACTTATTATAATGCAGCCCATAGAATAGAATAGAATAGAATAGAATAGAATAGAATAGAATAGAATAGAATAGAATAGAATAGTCTTTTTTACTGTCATTGTGTGTACAGTGAAATTAGGAGTGCCGCTCCAGTCAGTGCAACAATATAAACGAAACACCAGAGTACAGAAGTTAGAATAGGCGAATGAAAAATATTCAAACTGAAAATAAGATAAAAAAAAATATATAATATCGATTTCACAATTTCACAAAGTAAGTTAAGAATAAAGGTCAGTGGAATAAAATAAATAAAAATGGACAAAATGGGAACAGATGTAAATTAACAGTATTAACAGTATGTGACAGTATGTATATCTACTAACAGTATTAACAATATGTATTGCCTATGAAAATAGTATGAAATTCCATGTAAACAGTATAAATACCTATACAAGAATAACATGCAAATACAATATATTTATTCAATATGTAGGTATTTTTTCGTAGAGAAACAATTACATAATTAAATATTTATTTATTTGCTTTTTTTGATGGGTTAGCAAAGTGTATCCTTCAGACTATTATTCCCATGATTAGTGAAACATTAGGGTCTCTGTAAACAAAGTGAATGACATATTCTTCACATACGTACATACAGGCTTTGAACATCAATCAATCAATCAGTCATTTATTTATTTATTTAATTTGAGCAGGAAAAAAAAAACTCTTTATGTGTACAAGAACTAATATAATAGCACAAATGCATAATTAGTGAAGATGATCAGGACAAAGAGCAACTGCCATGTACAGTACTTTTAACAAAATAAGTTCCAAATATACAGCTCAAAAAGGAGTGGGAAGAAGAAAATTTATTAAATCCCACCCCCTTCTCACATTAATATAACATATAACACATTACTTTCACTTCCTTGATGATAAAGTTAGATCAGTTTAGAGTCTTAGTAAAAAAAAATAGAAACTGACTGGGAAAACTGATATTACACACAGTAACTATCGAATTATCATATAAGTAAATGTTGTTTGCTGCAGGTGGTTGGTTTGGAGACCGTTCTGGGTACGGAGCGCTACTGGGCCATGATGCTGTCCCTGTCCCTCATCCCTGCTCTGACACAGTACCTGGTCCTGCCTTTCTGTCCTGAGAGCCCCCGATACCTGCTCATCAACCGGGGAGAGGAGACCAAGGCAGAGGCCTGTATGGGACTTTTTTTTTTTTTTTTATGCTGGTCATATTTTTTCCACTTCACTGCACTCCACTATGGAGATTATTTATAGTTTTTAAATTACTTTTCCATAAATTGCTGTGATATATAAGCCTGAGAAGCATTAGTTGTAGCATATACATTTATTGTTGAGTTGAAGGAATCCAAACATTGAAGTGCACTGCATTATTTTTCTTTGTTGTCAAGTACAATACTGTTTTATGGGAGATGTTGTTTTAACCCTGCAGCTCTTCAGAGGCTAAGAGGCTGCACGGACAAGATGTTTGCTGAACTGGAAGAGATGAAGGAAGAGGCCAGTCGAACACAGGCCGGCGTCACCATCAGCGAGTTTTTTAAGAAACGTAGCTACAGGCAGCCAATCATTATTGTGCTCATCATTAACCTGGGCAGCCAGTTATCCGGATTTAACGCGGTGAGTTCTGTAAAAGCATCAGTCTTTTACATTACTTAGAAAAAAAAAAAGCAGTGGGAGAAAGGTCAGAACATTAATCACTAAGGATTACACTTCACTGTGATCTCAGTCAAGTAAGATTTGCAGTGTTAAGGTCATCGCTTCATAAATTATTCAAAGTAGTTTATCCTCAAAGAAATATATCCTACTCATTTGGAATCAGCAAAGACCCCCGTCATTTAATTTGTTTAAACAAATCTTAAATGAAACAGCATACATACATTCTAAATAATAAGGGGAATGCCTTCAGGAGGATATGGGAGCCTCTTATGGGCCTCTGACACTATCATATAATAATAAGGTGTGACATGCCTACATATTATTATAAAGGATGAACTGTGACCATGGAGTGATTTGATTTAAGCCTTTAACTGCTTGCTTGACCACATGGTTTAGCACATTTTGAGTTAGTATATTTCAAAAAGTGGAGAACTTTTTAAATGCCAAACTTATCTGAGCCAACTCTACCACTTGAACAGTGTGTAATACTCAAAAATTCCTCCAGGTGTCACTGTGATTGGCAGTTGAATATGACTACATCCCACACATCAATCAGGAAGTCAGAAAGATGAAAATCACTTAAGACATGTTGACTGTTTTTGGTCAAAATATGAATACTTTTTTAGTATATCATTGTATGAGGTCTTCCTGAATATAATTATATTATTTGACACTACAAAAAAATGTAATTAGATACAGTGCTCAGCATAAATGAAAAGTAAGATTTCAATCAATATCTCAAAGAACATAAACCAGTTTCAAAAAATCTGGATAAAACTGAGTTTTATAGAGCATTCCCTCCGCTGAGAACATTATATGTTGTATGGCGTCCTGTAGAAAAAAAAAAAAGGTTTGGAAACAAATCTTTTGGGGTGTACTCATTTATGCTGAACATTGTATGTAATAATAGTAATAATAAAAAAAAAACAAAAAAACATGCTTAACCAGATGTTTGATTTGTCACTTTATGGTAAGAATAGAAAAATTAAGCCAATATGAAAATAATGGATTATTTGTTATTAAACAAAATTTATTTATTAATTTATTGCTGCAAATATGAAACATTTCATTGGTAGTACAACATGAATTTGTTGAAATAAGCCACTTAGTAATTTTTGACAGTTTCTGAGTTGATGTTAGTACGTATGGTAAAAATCTATAAATTACTCACCCAAGAGAATAAGAATTGCAAATATTTTTTTTTCCATCATGTTTTTCTTGGGGTAGTTAAATGGGTTAATTTGCTTTGTACTTTCTTTTGTTGGGTGTTTGTTTTTTTCCCCTTATTTTCTTGTTTGCTATGTAACTGAAATGTTAAAAAATAAATAAAAAGATAAAAAAAAAAAGTCATTTATCCTGTAGCTGAGCACTCCTTTAGACTTCTTTGTTGAACTTCAGGACTGCATAAAACACCAAGCTGAACTAAAATTCATATACTGTCACTTTTTCCCCAGATCATCAATTATTCCACCAGGATGTTTCAGGCCAAGTTTGATGAGGCCAAATATCTGACACTGGGTGTGGGGGCTGTCAATGTGGCCTTTACTTTGGTGGCTGTGAGTACAATGTACATTACAGATTCCTATTTCCTTCATATGTGGTTTAAATATTCTGCAGTGATGGTAGTTATGGCGTTATGATGATGACTATGTGGACAGCTTCATCCCTCAAAGACTGGACATTGTCATCAGTGAAAGATTAATCTACTTACAGTACAACCGGTGTCAGTTCAGTGTTATTTTGTACAATCCACAATGTTATTTTGTGGATTGTACCAAAGATTACACCAAAATCTTGGATAAATGTTTTTAGTGTTGCCACTTTCTATTCATAAATGATTTAACAGCTTAAACCACCGCAGGATAGTGTTGCATTCTGGTTTTAAAATGACAGAAAAGTATAAGAGGAGTGTCTGCTGTGTTATTTTTTCCTCTGCAGTTCTTCCTGATGGAAAGGGCAGGGAGGAGGCGCCTGCTTCTGACTGGTTTCATCTCCATAGCAGTGTGCAATTTGTTCATGACCATAGTTGACTCTGTCCTGGTAAGAACATTTTCTTTAGCCATGAGTCTCTGTGCAGGAGAAGTCCTACTTCAATAATATAATATAATCTGACAAATGCAAAACCAGAGAAATACCAGCAAAATGACCGAAACAATGGAATTAAATTAATCAGGACATGCTTGGGAGAAGTCCTGCTTCATGATTTTAAAACCAATCAATGGAGGAAGTTGTGTAAAGAGGAAATTTATGATGTAATGCTCTTTATAAAACACTAAATTTAACAGGCATTCATCATGAACTCAGTCAAACTTCATTTTAAACATCATATTTTACAAGATTAGTTTGAGCCCTCAACTATTCTTTTGATGTGTTCAAACCAAATGCCCATAAAGTTGGAGTAATTTTCTTTTTACCTCTTCTCTTGAAATTATTGTGACAATGTGATTTATTCTTGATACAGTGTAAATGTGACTCAGTGTGTAATCATTGCATTAGTCAAAGGTGATTACTGATGTTTAGAAATAGGGATGAAAAGAGGAATGAACCTGAAAGCATATTCCAACTTTAAGGGTAATGGTGTATAAAGCACTGTACTCCAGGAAAGGATGGTTTATTCTCAAAATAATTCCTTAGGGTGAAGTGTCATCAATCAAAATTTCATTACTATGTATCACCTCACAAAATCACCTTTATTTTTCTGGATGTTTTATCTTTTTCGAATAGATCCGTTAAGCTATCTATTTTCATTAAAATTTTTATGTGCATGACAGAAGACTATTTCATTGTCAGTTATTCTATTATTGTGCAGCTCTAGTTTACAGTAAAGCATGTTCAGCTCAGGGTTGGGTTTTTTTTTTTGCAAATTCTGGGTAAGAAACAAGCTGCAGTAAAACTAAAAATCACCACCATTTGGCATGTTTTATAGTACAGATTGTGTTGTCTTTAGCTGCACTGAAGATCCTTTTGCAAATATCCAAATAGACCCAGAACAGCTGCTTAGTTTGGGATGTAAAATTGCTTGTTTGGTGCATAACTAAAGTGTGTATCAATAAGTAGTACCCCTACTTCTCCTCCTCACACGAAACACTACAATGCATTACAACATCCGCCTGGATAAAAAATGACCATCAAAAGTTTAGAAACGTGCATATTTAACAGCATCATACATGTTTCTATTGTTTACACAAAACAAACTAGGTAATATAATGATATGAGGAATTATTTTATTATCATGTAAAGGAATGCACATATTCATCAAATTGTCACATTAAGATTTACATTTTTAACTATTTTAACCCATAATGACCCAGTATTTTTAAATATCACTATTCATTGTAATATTATCCTTTGTAATTTGCATTTTCAGTGTAAATCGGGTATTTTCTTATATTTAATTCACTGATCATGTAGATGTTCATTAAACATCAGAGTACATTCAAAGGTTGTTATATCAGAAATGGAGAAAAATGAAAAAAAAGGGACTTTTTTTTGTAAAATCTGTCAGTAATTGAACATAAAACAAGTGCATCCATCCACTGTTATTGATCCAACTCCATGGGTTTTACTGGTGAATCAATGTTGTAGAAGATGACGGTGTTTCCATGTTCACTACGAAGCCTCTGAACGTCCAAATGGGTCATATCCGACGACCATGAAAACATGATAAACTATATTTTACACCATTTATTTCAATGTTTTGACAGGTTTAGTGGTTCAGAAATTAGTAAACATTTTAGATCAGTAGTTGATTTGGTCACCAGTGGCTGTTTGGGTCTTTATGGGTTCAAATGAAGATGCTTTGAGTTATCCCTTTAATTGAAAAGCACTGTGGATTACAATACCAGACACAAAATACCATAAAACCTGTCAAACTAGTAAAAGTAACATTCTGTTGTGCAGCATCTGGTCCCAGAGCTGCGGATCCTGCAGGTCCTGCTGGTGTTCTGCCTCATATCCGCCTATGAGCTCGGCCCGGGGCCCATCTCCTGGTTTATCGCCGCTGAGCTGTTCGACCAGCCGGGCAGACCCATCGCTATGGCCTTCACCAGCATGCTCAACTGGGGAGGGAAGTTTGTTCTGGCACTCCTCTTCCCTCCATTATTGGTGGGTAAATGCTACTGGTCCGGGCGCTACATGAATGTGCTAAACTTACCGTGTGGATTTCTTGTTTGACTTTGCCAGATTCCTTACACCTCAGAGACAAGGCTGTTAAATACAGGCAGTAAATCTGTTCAATTTGTTATATGAATACACATCTACAGACCCAAATCTGTTTATATAAATTTATTGCTAAATCATCTAAAATGAGGCTGAAATAATAGTAATTAAATTAACAGTTAACCCGGGAAATATCTACTGGCTATGGGACAGCAGAGATTGCAGCCAAGCTGAAACAAAGTCCATGGAACCAAATCAACACCAATATTTTTGTTTTCCTCCTTTTGTTTTTAATATATGAGCTTTTTAATGATTTTTATGGCTGCCTTCTTTCCCTTTTCCACCTCATCAGTTTGTGAACGTAACTCTTCATTTGCTATTACACCATCTGGGACTCTCCAAAGAAAAATAAAATAAAAATACCTCAATAAAATAATCCCTCCGTCTCTCCCACATACAGAAAATTTGTGGAGCATACGTCTACCTCCTCTTCATGACCGTGGCTCTGTTCGCCTTCACCTTCACATGGATACGACTTCCAGAGACTAAAGGTCGCACATTTGACGATATCGCGGAGGAGTTCAGAGCAGCAGAAGGAATTCCTTTGCACAATAAGATTGGATTCAACACTTTTACCTGATCAAACGTCCATCTGTTACTGGTCATGGTCACAGTGTTGGAGGTAGGGATGCACCAGTAGATCGGACACATCGGTATGGGCCAGCGTTCGCCTTGATGACTCCCATTGGCTCATCGGTTAATTAGGCTGATGGCAGTGGTCTATGTTATCCTGATCTAACTGTGTTACATTAAATGTTGTTTTATACATTTTTGTAATTGAATTAATTTGATGAAATATTCTTGTTTCTTCCAATCAGAGATTTTTGCCCTGAAAAGAAAATGTAGAAGACTTCCATTGGATATTCATTGTAGTTACTGATTTGTTTCAGCTGCAACAAGTTCTTTAACTAATGCACTCAACTAATGTTCTCATCTCTCAACCCATTAAGACCCAAATGTCCATCACCAACTTAAATCATTCACTGATCTCAACTGTTTAATACCTGTTCATCCACTAATCCTATTAACACATGCAAATAATTGGTGTTTCTCAGTGAAAAATCATAATTAGATATGACCCATTTGGACGTTCAGAGGCTCCATAGTAAACATGGAAACACCATCATCTTCTACAACATTGATTCACCAGTAAAACCCATGGAGCTGGATCAATGACAGTGGATGGACACACTTGGTTAATGTTCAGTTAATGATATATTTTAATGGAAAAGTCACTTTCCTGCATTTTTTTCTGTTTTTCATGTAATAACCCTCAACTTTAATCTGAGCTTTTATAAACATCTACATGATCAGTCAATTAAATACAGGAAAATACCTTATTTATGCTATAAAATGCAAAATGCAGAATATAATATTTTAAGTAATGGGTCTTTATGGGTTAAATAAACATCAGTTTGATAAAGAGCATAAAAACTGGACTGGGTTTCAATGGAAAAAGGTCATGTGGTCTGATGAGTCCAGTCTGACCCTATTCCAAAGTAAAAAGAGAGGTGAATGAAGTGATTACCCATCATGCCTACAGTACAACCCTGTGGGCGCAGTGTTATGGGTTCACTTGGTTCACCTAATGTTATGTGCCCAAAAAAATGACAGGATGTTGTGACATTACACAAGCTTAT
>JAPTGZ010000016.1:18913004-18932712 GCA_029814645.1 Fowleria isostigma | reverse complement strand
GGATTACACCCTGGACAAGTCACCAGTTCATCACAGGGCTGACATAAAGAGACAAAAATCATTTTCACATTCACACCTATAGGCAATTTAGATTACTCAATTAACCTATCAGTGCTCCACCTTCACCCATAAATAGCTAGGATAGGCTCCAGTGATCCCCGCGACCCTAGTAAGGATAAAGCAGGTTCAGAAGATAATGAGTGAATGAATACACACACACACACACACACACACACACACATATATATGTATTATTCAAATGTCACATTTTAAATGTTCCACTTTTCTAACCAAACCAGTGTAGAAAAAATAGAAGCAAATAGTCACATGTGAAAAGCAGAAACAATATATTGGCTTTACAATTACCATGATTAATCATCATAAATTGTTTAATTTTTTTTTTTTCTGTGGAGAAAATCTGTTCATAAAAATTAGCAGTTCTCCAGTTGTTTTCATGATGTCAGGTAAGATATAAAGATGCTGTTTTTCAAAATGGCCAGGAGTACCATAAAATTATGCGAACGAATCTATGTGTTAATACTGACAAGTTCTGCTATTCAAATAATTTCACCAAATTGACATCCTGTTTGTCCTTCTTAATTGAACAGTCGGGAACATGTTGACAGAACTGCGCGACACTCTTCATCACTGCAGCTATTCTGACTCATTCAGACACAGAGAGAGGGACAGATACAGAGCTGGTGGAATAAAATTAATTTTCACACCACCTATACGTATCTCTGCCAGATAAATAACAAACGCAACAGTTTTCTGAAGTGTGTTCACAGTGTCACATTTAAAGCTGTAACCTGTCGATGTGAGACGTTTGACACTTTACAAGGAGTAAGGACGCCTAAGAGAACTTTTTGGGTGTTGCATAAAAACACATGCGCTTTCATCAGTTTATTTTAAAACCACATGCACTCAACATCTAGTAAATGTTTACTCTACCTGGATGTCGTTAAACTGAGGTAGCATAAGGCCATGCTGCATACCTGTACTCTTTGCACCAGCAGAACAGCCTGCGAATCATTCTGGTCAGCCTCCAGGATGAGGTCAGTCAGTTTGTGGATGATGACATCCAGGGGACCCTGGTCCTCCAGAGGCTGGCTGAGGTCCAGCTATGGAGAGAAGAGCATTCATGTTTTAGAGCTTCCGGTGTGGGTAGAATCAGTTTGCATGTAGTCATTGATTAACTGTGTTAAGTACATCTCAGAAATCATCTATGAGGGTCATGTGAATGTGAAACATGGTGCCACTTGTTTTTAAGCCACTGCCTTTTATAGTTTGGTCTATTACAAAAATGAAATCTGGCTTTTATATGGTTAAAATCCAAGGAATTAATGCTATCCAGGTTTAAGCAATGACCTTAGTGTCTTAGTACAATAAGACAGACTCCTTCAACTGTCACAGTTGTCTCTTTCTGTCACTGAGGAGAGAATTATTAAGCCACGACATTACATCACAAAAAATCTAAAGAGGAACAAACCCATTAATCTTGCTCCATGTTTGTTTTTGTTTTACTACTATATAAATGCCAACAGGGCTGTTTTTAAATAATGTTTTCTTCCTGTATTTGTAGCCATAACTTTAGTACTGCCATAACTTTTGCTGTCCTTGTTTCGGATTACACCATCAGGATTTATTTTCAGTATCATCTATTTTATTATGACTTGCAGACTCTCTCCCTCTGGCATGGAAGGCCAGACCATCAGTTGCACTCAGCATATTGGACAGCCTTTGAGGGGGTGCCAAATTAGCATTCGTTTGAAGTTTACTGCATCTGAAAGCCGTATTGCATTGGCCAAGTAGTTCAAAAGTAGCCAAACCAGCTCCTCCAAGTGTGATAAGCATGTGGGCCAGTGCATGCATACACAGACATGCACACGCCCAGCAGGTATAAAGAGGAAATGTTCGCCGTTAGCATCAAAAGAAACGCTGAAGAAGCTTTGTGACAGAGGAACAGAGTAGGGTCTTCTAAACTACGACTTCAAGCTGTGGCTGGGCTTCAGGCCATCTATTTACTAACAGCAGGGATACTGTGAAAGTCTCTAAATAACCATCCTGAAGCAGATACAGTGACACATTATTGTACATGTAACAGTGTAGCATGGACTCTAAAGGACAGCATGAATTAAACCAGAACAAACATATGAATATTTCACTGAGACAGTGTCAAATGAGACTGTTGCGTAACACAGCCTTGCACCAACTCATGAGCTAATCAGCAAATGGGGATCACCTGATTGCTCCACACAAAGACTATTTCAGCAACACCTGTGCAAATAAACCCCAGTCAGACTGAACCCCATTGTGCTTTGTGCTGCCCGAACAGTACACAAACCGAGACTGAATACACCTTAGTCACACAGGTGTGGATCAAAGGAAGAGCAGTAAAACTGTACAGTTTCAGTTGGTTTAGGGTTGGTCATTGTCATTGCCAACATTACTTGGTTAATGATTGTGAGAAATGAAACAGATGATTAATTGGTTTGGCAGTGGTCTTGCCTTGAAAAGTCAACTTCATATATAGCAGTAAATCGGCTAAAAAAAAAACAGATGATTTAGATACCGTGTGCTGTCTTTCTATTGGAGAGATGTGATGAATGTTCCCTTCTGTCTGGGATGGAATATGTTGACCAGGACCAACCTATCCTCCGCACACTGAAGTCTATACAAGTTCTGCAGGCATGCAAAGAAATGCCAACACACCTGTCATGTTCTAACAGAGCTGTATTCCCTCAAGAGCTCATTATGTTACATCAACACAGTATTGCTCCCTCTGTCCATCTTCACGCTGTCTCTCCCACCCGCCTTTCCTCTTGCCTGCCTGTAGTAGCATGCCCTTCAGGTAAAAAATTACATCCAGACTTTTATTTGCAGTAATGAGGCTTGGAAAGTTTCCAGTGACAGCTTTGCTTGAAATCACATGCTAATACATACATACATATATGCAGTATATGTTTGTGGGCCTGCATAAAATGGGGAAAATTTACAGTAATGTTTAGTGTCGCAATGAGATAAGATTTCCAAATTAACTAACATTGCAGTAAACATCAAACTGACACCAGTTAATCTGAAGTAGCTGACCGGGGCTTCAGCTGACTGATCCATGTACCCAAGCTCTACTATATATCAAATATTCATATGCTTAGTGTGAATGTAGAGCTTGTGCAAATACAATTATTTTTGTCATTCACCAATAAAGAATACAACAATAAAAATATAATTCATTAGTCAGCACTATTTATGTTGTATATTTGTCTGGTAGTGGATGTATCTGACCAAACCTGTTATTGATAGACAGTAGTAGACACCTTGTTTAGCAGTGTTGGGCAAGCTACTTGGAAAATGTAGTGAGCCAAGCTACCAGTTACTCTACTGCAGTCAAGTGGGCCACATTTTAAAATTTATGTGCATCTATTCTAGACACTACGGTAGAGGTAAAACTTGAACACTTGTTAATAGAGACTGGATATAAGCAGTTTATAATTCAAGCAAATTATTAAATTACATGGAATTATTGTTCATAGTGATGAATACTATGAGTCTGATGCATTTTGAAGAAAATATACTGTCAAAACGATTAATAACTTAAAGGGAAATTTCCATAAAATAAACTTTAAACCTTAAATTTTTGAGCTGATCAATTTTGATTATTTCATGGACTTGAATTATAAACTGCTTACATCCAGTCTACCTTAACAAGTGCTTGCCTCTACTGTAATGTCTAGAATAGATGCACATACATTTTAAAATGTGACCCACTTGACTGCAGTAGAGTAACTGGTAGCGTAGCTCGCTACATTTTTCAAGTAGTTTGCCCAACACTGTTGATTAGTACAAATTCCTTGTGCTACAAGGCTTCCTTAAAAGTCCCAGCTCCTAGAAAACTCTCGTTGATTATACAGCAGTGAAACTGATTTACAACACTGTTGGAATCCGATATTCATTGCACACTGTGAGAAAAATTATTCAACCAGTATAACTGCAAGGACTAGAAAAAGAAGGGACAAGTGAAAGCACAAGCTGTAGAGTATTTGTGCCTTCCTTGGTGCCTCTGCAGTTCAGCTGGTTTATCTGGAATTGTGTGGTCAACAGACACGTACACACAAAGGTGTGAGCATATGGCAGATGCATAAAAACACATAAAAGCACTGCCATGACCTTAATAGCACAGTGCTGGTAAGTCAACAATCATAAAAGCCTGTTGTCACTTGTGGATGAACAGTTGCTGGGTCTATAACCCTGGCTGCTGTGGGCTCCAGTGCTGACAGCAGTGATGTGATGTAAAAACTGAAGCGGTCAGTCTTGTTTTTTGTCTATCTTTTTATGTCTGCATGACAGGGAAGGCTGGAAGTGAATTTGCAAGTAGTCCATTGAGGCACAGCTTTTAATCTCGTGCTTACACAACACACAGGGCCTGTCCACAGCCTGGCCCCTCCACAAAAAACAAGGCTCTACATCATGAGGTCAGCACCCATGGGCAAAGACACATCGGAGGGGATGAGGCTCTCCTCTCACTTTACGTAGACAGAGCGACCCTGCTTTAGAGCTCATCCAAAAAGCCAGCAGTAAAGTCACTGATGTCCTGCTAAATGCTAAAAGCAGAAATGTCAGCTGACGTCTTTGCAAGTCCCTCTGGGACTGAGAGCCAGGAGTGGGCCGTGGTGGTGATGGACAGTGCAGAAAACGCTGAATACTGGAGGGACAGGATGGGTCAGAGTCAATATATTTCCAGCTTTGATGTCGCCCCACAGAGGGGCCAAGCTTTGCCCCAGGGAAATCTAAAAATGGTGGTTTTGAGCAGACAGCAGGGACAAAGCTCATATGTCTGCCTCTGTTTTCAACATAATTGTGTACAGTGAAAATAAGCTGTAGGAAGGACTGTTTGGAGCTGTTGTTGTATGTGTCTGATGAGGTTTTACTGTTAAGCTGCTTCATCGCTTTAGATGCTGTTGACTCTTTCTAGTTACCCCCGGCTGCATGCATCTAATCTCACCTGGCTTTCGCTTTGTTCTCAGGCTGCTCTAGAGAGGGACTGTAGGCACAGAGCAGACAGACATGTGATGAATGATTTATTCTGTGTGCCGTTTGGCACTTGACACCCTGGAGTAAGAGAAGATGCCTACGTGTCTGAGACAAACTGTTGCTGCTGTCTACATCGCACATTAAGTACACGTCTAATGTGTGGGAATACAATGACTGGGCAAGAAGCTTAAGCAGGATTTTCCAATGTTTGTGGAAGGCTTACACTACTGTGATGTGTTTTGATGTTGTTATATCTAAAAACTATACATTTTCCTTAGTTTGGAACATATATTAATAGAGTATTTGGAAAATAATGAAACCAACACAAAACAAATCCGATGAGGTCAGTGATTAAATTTTCACACCATTCTAATTTAACAAAAATAAAACCTGTTTCATGAAAAATGTATGTATTCCAAGCTTCCATCGCTCCTCTCCTGTACTGTATAAAAACACTTAAGATTGAGAAATAATGCAATTATGGAAGATGATTATAGGGATAACTCAGCAAATCACCCAGATACACTTTTTATGACATTTAAGAGAACACTTACTCATTGCTTTTATTAAACATTAGTTAAATCAGTAAAAGGAAGTATGAAAATGACTGTTGTACTGAGTAATGTGGTGTTTCCATAAACACAAAGTCAGCCTATTACATAATGACTTACAAATCTACATTATGAAGCTTTCTGACAATTTGTTTTCCCCTGCCCAGTATTAGCTTTCGCACACTGAGCTAATTTAAAATATCGATTACCACGTTTAGTAAATATGCATTTGGATGACCAATAAATCCCTTCTGAAGACAATCTCATGTTTGTCAGCTTCCACAAATTCAATATGTGGGTGCAGTACAGTAGCATGCTGGAAATTGACATTAAATTCTCAAGCACTTATTATATAATAAAAACAGTAACCCAATAACTTTTCTTGGACAGCCCTTTTAAACCACTGGCCATTTGCTGTGATGGCTTCCTTCTCTGAGAGCGAATATTGGCTTCCTTAAGGCCAAGCCTGGTGAGTTAATCTCATCAGCTCTGTGGTACAGACAGGCTAATGTATGGAGTGCTGGGAGGATGGCTCTCATGAGCTCAGGGCTAAGAGGTCAGTATTGATGAGCTGGTGAAAAATATCTAAAGGAAAGAGAGGAAGAGCGGAGGAGTGAAAATACTGAGAAACTGAAAGTGGTAATGGGCTCCTTTAAGAGCTTGGATAGAAAAATGAGAGAAACAAGAGAATAAGGGAGTAGCCCCCGAAAAACAAAAATCAAACAAAAGACGGACAGTCCTTTCTGTTTTATCAATCCTGATGGGTATGGAGATTTTCCCACACCAGAAATGGAAATATAAAATAAACTCTCTGGGACTGCTACATTTAGATCAGTACACACGGAATGACTTTACCACCGATGACAATCCCCTGGAGGATCCAACCTCCAGCAACAAATACCATATATCGCTAGATGGAACTACAGTGTGTGTTATCTAATGTCTGCATCTCATTTCAACCTCATATTTCTTACTAATTTCATTCTAGTGCTTGTGAACAGGAAGATAACCGGGGGCTGTTTACTATTCATTCTGTCACGATCTCCTCAGTTTGCTAGTAATTCTAATCTGGACATCTTTGGAAGGGAGCTCCCGTCCTTTCCCCCTTTCGGACTCTACTAATCACCACATTTTATCAAATAAACAAGCTAGCTTCTATTGATTCTATGTGTGTTCGAGTGCTGTGTTATGAACAGCTCATCACTTTATGGCCCAGACAGTTGTTGCAGATTTCAGGTCAAGTCTACAAAAAGCTGACAAAAGGTGTACAACAGGGATTCACATCAGACTACCAGATATTTACACATATACAATATTTAGTTATGGATGAATACTGTCTTTTTGGCTAAAATTACTTCAATTCAGATTCCCAACATTTAATTCAATGTAATATTCTTTCCAACACAGATTTAGTTAGCATTTAAGCTACAATAGCAATTTTGGATGAATATAAAATACATTCTAAAAGAGGGAATGCTCTAAATTACACCAGTGATCCCCAAAGCATTTACGCAAATCTACTTATTTCTTTTTCTTTTTTTTACATGACCTGCAATTGAAATGACTAAAGCCTGGGACACGCTACACATCACCTTTATGTGACGTCTGCTTCATAGCGTGTTGCTCTTGTCTTTAAACCAACTACATGTTTACTGCCACTGTCCTACTTTTTACACTGATCTTCTCATTGAGAACATATCGATATGACTTCAATTTGCCATAAATTTAGTTTGTTAGAGTGAAAGGTTCATGCAGTTACATAATTGATTTATTTCATCTTGGAGTCCATTCAGATATTGACTAGACTTTGAAACTACTGGAGTATGTGCTACCATGCACAGGACCACAGTGCTTGACACCAAGTGGCGGTGAATGCTGCAGTCTTTTCACATGCACAATGGGTATGGCAACCACTACACATGCCAGTGGGATGTAACAGGCGTAATAGGTTAAAGCTCAAGCTTTACTTATTCCACAGGAAATTGGGGTGTATTTTACTCATTTATATCATTAAATTAATGTGAATCAGGAAGTCATTTTTTAAAAGCCTGACCTACTTACTTTACACATGAGTTGAAATACTATCATACATACCACTCCCTACTGGAGACCTGGCCTTTTCATGGTTTCATGGTCTGCCTTTGATAACATTGGGTAACAGTTTATTCTGGCAGAAAATGACTAGTATAAACTGATCCTTGAAAATTCAAGGCTGAGTTGTTATCATCTGTTTGACCACATAGACAAGGTTAGGTGATTAAAGTGGCTGCCAGAGATAAATCAGAGACTTTATTCAACTTTGGCTTTCTAGTGTAATATACCTCCACTCCCTGCACCCTTTCATTGACCTTCTTTGCTACTGTGTCTTCTTCATCTCATTCTTTTACTTGCTACCTCTCAGACATTGACACATTACCATACTCAAGACGGAGGAGGAAAAAAAAGCAGGTCAACACCTCAAATACATATTCCAGTACCAAACATTGCATTATTATTCTGTGTGTGCACCAGGGCACTAAAATAAAAGCATAAAGGGGATTGTGGCAGGGCTTGAATTTACTAGTGAAACTGGAGAAGACAGCTTTGTATATACACTTGTATAAAAAGGGCCAGTGCTTCACAATGGCTGCCATTATCTTCATCTGTGATGCGGCCGTGACAGCACAGGCACTGCCTGGCATTGGGTACATCTTAAGCAGCCAAATCAGTGGTGTGAACTCAAAATCACTTTGGTTATCTGTGTGAACTAAGCTCTCTCAATAGGCACTGACAACCCAGCTAAAAATATAGAGGCTTATGCTGATTTGGGGGGAGAAAAAAGCCCTGCAGACAACAGGTAGCCCTAGAACAAGAGAAAATCTGAAGAGCAGAGAACTGTTCAAGGCCTGGGGTACTCCTCGGCGAGGGTCTTTGTGGATCTGCCGCCTCCCAAGAGGGACTGAAAGCACAGTGACAAACAAAACCCTGCTTATTTTGGGACTATTCCCAGGACAAGGCTCTTTTCTGGGTTTGCTGATATTGTCAGCACAGTGAGAGGAAAAAAAAATAACCTCATAGTGAAGGGGAAAAAGAACCCCCAAGAAGACCAGAGGCTGCATTAAATCAAAAAACACAGCACAAGGGACAGGATAATTTTCCTGTCAATTGAAGAGAACACTTTAGCTGATGAGGACTTTTCAGCACTGAGCTCTGAGGACTTAGTAACAATAGTTCCTGTGCTTCCGTGCATGTGCTGTATTTTGTACAAAGTGCAGTATAGAGCTACTTTTTCTACCCTGGGGCCTGTTTTTACCTGTACATAACTCAGCACCAGGAGCACCCATCCTTTACTATGTCTAAGTAACTACTAGAGACAGGCCATTTCTTATTTTTGGCATTTTCACATCACTCAGAATAACACAATTACTTATCATCTGTAAAAACATATAACAACTCAGTTACTCTGTTTTATGAGAAAAACAGAGGTCAGTACATAGTGGAATTCTAAATGTCAATGTCTTACAGATGGCTGATATAACTGCCCCTGGGAAAAAAAAAAAAAAAAAAGTATTTTTGACTTGACCATAAAGTAGGTAACTGTCATACTTAACATAAAAGTCTTGGACCAAATCTAGGTATTTGTTTATAGCAAGGCTGATCACACATATTTATTTCACATTATCTTTTCCTCGTATAAAAAAGAAAATACAGGGAATATGTGACCAGATTTATGACTTAGGTCCACATGACATAAAGCGGCAAAGAGTTGTAAACATCTGACATGTGTTGAATGAAACCTGGTATTAAACATCACAACAAGAATGCAGTAAATCTGAATACTGTCAAAACAAAAAGGTAAAACACATGTTAAGTGTAAAGGGAAGTCACACTAAATACTACCACTTTATAAAAGCCGGTTTTTTCCCCTGAAACTTTTTTGTAATGCTGTATATACTTCCCATATATCCACACTGCATTTTAAAACAGTGACAAATGCAGATATGTGGTTATTGCTACTTTACTAAACCAACTAATGTTGGCCTAGACTCTTGCATTGTGCTGTACCTAAATGAAAAATACATTTGGTTTACTGAACATAAAACTCAAAATAAATCAGTAAACATGAAACTGAAAAATCTAATCTATCTGTGCAATTTTTTTTTTTTTAAATCATTTTCCCCAAAGTCAACTCCAGTTGAAGAACCCAAAATCTGCCAATATCACTAGTTTGTAGAAACTAAAATCAGCCAAAAAGATTAATCAGACTATCTCTGGTCTTTTTAAGCATCTAGCCCTTAAACACCTAAACTGCCACCGTCATCCAAAAGCATCTGAAATAAAATGTCAAATAACTTTTGATGCACTATTTCTATCAATACATTTTAATAATTAAAATGGAGTTTTTTAGTGGTTCTGCAGTATCATATGACCTATTTTGATGTTCAGAGGCTCCAGAGTGAACACGGAAACCAACACCTGCAACACTGATTCAGCAATAAAAACCCATGTCATCTGATAAAAGATACTGGTTGAAGAAAGTTGTTTATATGTTCAGTTAATAATATATATTGCCAAAAGGTGTTTTTTCCTCCAGATTTGTGTTGTGAATTTACTTTTATAAAGATATAACAAGTTTATTTTTTTAAAAGGAAAATTCTTAGGTTTTACTGGAAAAAAAAAAAAGACGACACATTGAGAATGCAGAGGATAATATTATAATATATGGTAATAAATCACTTAGAAAGGGTTAAAGGGAGAGAAAAATTAATTTGGGAGTTGCCTCAAAAAGAGTTTAAGGGCTAAATGCATTCATTATTATTATTAGCCTACTTACTAAAACCAATAAAAATACTGGCAAAGGCCATTAGCCATTTTCATCATTTAAAAAGAGTCCAGGAATTTTCTATATGGAGCCATCCAGCTGTAGCTCAAACTCATTTTAAGCTCAGGAATCTCTCCTGCCCAAGAGCATTTGAATGCATTCTTTTATCTTTGCAATTATTGCCACAGGTGTATGTGACTACAACAAGGAATGACCTCTCCGACTGAAAACATTCAACACTTCAGTCACACGCAACCACAGAGAAGAAGCCACTGCCAACAGAAAACACAGCACCAACCACCACACAATGAACTTAAGACAGTTTAGTCCAGGTGTTGAAATATCACACTGGATTGTGTTGCATCACTGCTTAACAATTAACACTCCCTGCTCTGGCAGACGGTGACTAATGATGCTCACACTCTGAATAGCACTGCAGCCAGTGTAGCAACTACAGCCCATCATACACGTAGGAGGGGAACAGACTGACAGTAGTTTCCACCAAATGTGATAAATGTAAAGCCAGTTAATGATTTAGTTTCAGTACTCACTTCAGGCTTTAGATAAGAGTTCAAACTTCCTGTTTCTTCCTATGACAATAAATGACTGTTTCGCTTCATGAGGCAACAACAAACGGAAACAGACAAAATGTGCTGTCAACTCACCTGCACAACTTCAATTCCTCTTTTCCTGCAAAAAAGAACACAAAAGAAACATTCATTACAAATATAAAACAAACAGAACAGAAGCAGTGATAGATAGACACTGTCAATCATCAAAAACAGTGTTAAGGCAAAAGAGACACAATGTGTGATGTATTTGTGCAATGACAGGTGCTGTAGGTGACATGTCTACACTGTTATAACACTATGTCAGGTATGTAAGCTACAAACCCAAGGACAGGAAATGTCTGGACTATAAAGAAATCAAAAGCCAAGCAATGGAATATTTCGATGGTGAAAGTTGACTCATGAAATCTAACTGGGTTTCCTTCCTCTATAGAGGGAAGACTCCTTTTTGGCGTCATGTAAATGCATGTCAAACCACTGACAGAAAGAGAAACTGAAAAGAGACTCACTATTATTACTAACAATTAGACAAGTAGAATCCAAGCGAAAAGACATGAGCCAACATAAATGAGTTCACTCCAACAAATTTGTCACAAAACCTTTAGTTTTTTTTGAGAATCAACATTTTCTACGGGACACTATACAACATGTCATGTTCTCAGTTCAGGAAGTGTTCTAGAAAACTCAGTTTTGTCCACATTTTTAGAAACTGTGCCTATGTTCATTGAGATATTGATTAAAATCTTACTTTTCAAAGCGGTTGTGAACTCATTTATGCTGAGCACTGTACATTTCCCAAATCTAAAAAACTCCTCTACATTAAGAAGGGGCTTAAATCATTCAGTAGATTTGTGTGATAGCAGGACAGCAGAATAGGACCACTGTCATCGAAATATCAAGTCCCACCCCAGAGCTGGAGAACATTCTACTTTTAAGACACAGCACAAAAATACCAGTCTTTGGGTAAAAATCAGTTGCTTGGCAACCAACAGACCCTTACAAGAATGGAGCTGCCTGATCTATCATAGTACACTATTACACTGTGCACATGCAGAACCTGTTAAGCTTGCATCTGAAACTCTTAAAAGCAGTATTTAAGATGGTGGCTTTTTGTGTATAAATTTAATATTAAAAAATCTTATCCTATTTTAACAACAATTTGTCTCGACAAAAACATTACTTTTTTGTAAATGTGAGTCAGAGAAACAGAAAAAAAGAATAATGGAAGAGAGGCTTCTTTACATAATGCTTGTAAAGCTGGCTTTTCAAGTCAAGTAGATGTGGTTACACACACACACACACACGCACACACGCACGCATGCACAAACAACATGTATGGCCAAAAAAATCCATCTCATGCTTGGTGGAATTTACAATGAGGAACATAAACCAGTTAAGACCAATCAGCCGAGCCAGTCCATTCTGGTTGTTTTTGAGGTTACAGCCTGACGTGGTGCAGCCATTCAGTGCCTCACAACAATGTGGATATTTTATACTACAGCGTGTGTTTCATGTGGCGTGAATGAGGCCTTTGGTTTCGTCTCCATCTCAGATATGGAGATTGTCTCCTGAATTGCATTGTTCTACAAACAACTGTCTGAAAGGGATGAGGAGAGAGGACCCGTCAGAGAAACAGGACGGGGTCAGATCCTTTTTGAATAGGTCGGACACATAAGAACATGGGAGTGGATTGAAAACCAAAACACTTTGTTTTACTTCATTTCACTGAAGTTGCTGTAGCATGTGCTCTACAAATCTTGCACTAAAGTGAGTATTTAGTGATATACTGCAGACATGGCTGTTTGCAGTAGAGATTACCAGTATATGTGCACTAGTTACAAAGTTTACTGTGGGTGGATTTGAGACTTGCCAAATCAGCAAATGATGTCAAGATAATGAATGAATGTTGAACAGCAGAGATATAGTGCAATAAACTTCTGAAGAAAGACTGCTTTGAAAAGCTACTGAACTTCCGTATGATTTAATTGTGCATTCCGATTACACTGTTGTTACAGGTGGAGACCAGTAAAGCAGCTCAACCAGAAAAAGCTGTTACACCGGTTTGGGCTGAAAAATGCTGCTTTGTGACACTGAACAGATTTTAAAGTAATCATGTCATTTGAATAAGTCATAAATTTGATTATAGAACAACTCACTGACAGGGCAAATGAATCATTAACAAATCCCAACCACTGTTAAGAGAAAAAATACACGCACGCAGTAGATGGAGTTCAGTGTAATGTCATCAGACGAGTTGCCCCAGAGTGAAGTGGCCTCGCCTTGACATGATAGAACAACAATATTTTCATATGATCCACAGAGGCTTGGTTTGACTGTTCTCGAGGACGCTGAATTTTGACAAACAAAAACCCGAAGTGGCTCTGAAGCATTGCCGAGTGGAGCCTGTGACCAGCAGGAGTCTTTGGAAGTCCAGCTGCACACGACAGGGCGGACTCAACACCAAAGCACTCACAATGTCAGCTGCATCACACATGAAGCCGCACATAAAACCGTAAACGCATAATATCAAAAAAAGGAAGAGTAATACATAGAAAGGTTATCTTTGTTCCATCCTTTCCTTCCTCTTTAGAATGACTTTTGTTTTCTAAAATGCTATATGCTTGGGGAAATGCAGGAAAAAAAAAGAGAAGTAGGTGCATTTCAATGAGTAAGTATAAGAAAGGACAGCATAAGCAGATATGTGTGGTGTATGCTTTTTCCATTTAAGTGATTTTATTGTTGTTGTTGAGTAAAGGCTATTAATGTAACTTGATCGCCTATATCTTTGTTCGCAAACACCATTTCTTAATACCCGCTGTATGTAATAAACAGCCTTCAGTACAGTTCGCGGGGGGGGCAGGATACTGCGAGGGAGGGTAAGGGTGTTGCTTGAAGGTTTATGAAGAGATTAAAAATGTTTGGTGGATTACAGCATAGTAATCTGTGCTGGGTGAATCAGGTTGCTTTGTGAGGCCGCTTGTAAAGGTGAAAATCACTCATGGACTTTTACTGCTACAAAAACTCTCCATCACGCGATCAGCTACTTTCTTTTCTTGTCAGGTTTCTGTTTTCTGAATAGGTGCAGCCCTCAGAGCGTGGGCAGCGATGTAGCAACAGGAGATAAGACATTCCTCAAAGCCCTCCCCAATATCACATTCTATACCAGTGTTTTTTAAATCTGAGTGAGGGTAAGTTCACTTCCCCAAAGTCATGTCTTCTGAGAAAATCCATGCCCTACTTTATAACAGCTTATATAACCCTTTACTCTGCTGGAGATGGATAAGCTATAACAAGATAACATGCAACAATGTGACATAGCTGCCTCTGTCAAGACTACAGAACCAGAACAAATCTAGGATACAAAGAAAACACATCCTTGAATATATTCGCATTACAGTGAAGGATTTAGACAGATAAGTCTATTTTGTCCGAGGACTACAGAGACAAATACTAATACTGAAATGTCTCATGACACAGTATGGTAGGACGCAGTTTAACCCATAAGGACCCAGTGTGACATTTGTGGCACTTCCCAAATGTCAACTGTCATTAATTGGTTTATTGCCATTTGTTTTAATATTATCTTCTGTATTTTGTATTTTTTTTCAGTGAAAATCAGGTATTTTTCAACATTTAATTAACCATTCATGTAGATGTTCATTAAAGTTTAGAGTAAAGCTGAGGATTATTATACCAAGAACAGAAAAAACTGAAGAAAAAGTGACATAAAATATGAAACAAGTGTGTCCATCCACTGTCATTAATCCAACACCACTCGTCAATCGATGTTGTAGAAGATGATGGTGTTTCCATGTCGACTACGAAGCCTCTGAACATCCAAATGGGTCATATCTGATGACCACGAAGAGATGAATAACTATATTACACCAATTATTTACATGTAACAGAGATTAAACAGTTTATATCAGTACATGATTTTGGTAGATGGTGGATGTTTGGGTTTTTATGGGTTAAAAAGACTCAATATAGAGAAAAGTTCATGTGGGAACTGACACAAAAGTAGAGCTGGGTGTTTATGGGTGAAGGTTAACTAAGGATAAGATAGGAACAGATTTGGATTTACACATTGTTGCAGAGAATCGAAACAGCCATTCTCTCAATTCACAAACACACCTGCCGTGATGTCTCATGTTGCAGGAACACCAACTTAATACACAACACCTGTTTTAGCTGCTTGTCCTGTTACACATACACCTCAGGCCACTGTCAGCAGTCCTACCTACACACATTCCCTCCGCCTGTGTTTTTTTTTTTTTTTTTTCAGAGCACCATGTCTCAACAAGCACCGACTCAAGACATAACAAACAAAATACTATACAGGATTTGTACCGGTGCAACCTTTTCCTTGGGCCATTTATGCATATTATTTTTTTTATGAAGTGTCTGCAGTACAATGGCCCCAAGCCTCATCAACTGTAAAACCTCAAATGTTGAACAGCAAAGGCAGGAAACAGTACATGCTGTGTATAAACCACAAAGTTAATTCAAGTAGTTATTCCTAAGAAACACGAGGACTGTGTATCAATGCACTTCTTAATGCACTATTGCATAAATAATGAAAGATGAAGGTGGAAGAACATTGCGTTAATGTAGTGTATCAAGATGTTGGTTGGCTCCCACATCATTTGACCAACTCGGGATAAACTGGGGATTTTTTTTTTTTTTTTTTTTGCCATACCGACACAAATCAGCAAAGGCCTGGAAATTGAGTTTCTTCATCTTCTTCTCGCTGAGCCAGTAGCCGACTCTCCGGCCTTTGAGGAAGGTCTGCATCTCCACCGTGCCCCTGTTCCTGCTCTGGAGGTAAATGATGGGACCGAAGGCTCAACCTGCACAACACAGAAAAACACCGCGGAATGTCAAGACAGCCCACCGGGGACTTCACGACAAGCACAGACACAAGTATACGGGGGTTAAAACCGGTAGTCTGTTACCTGCAGCTCAACCCGCCATGGTTAGCATGAACTAATTTCCAACCGTAATGTTACACTAAGTATGGTTCAGCATCAGCCAATCACACGCACTGACCCCCTTTGGCTAACCTCGGTTGCTAACGCTAGCTGGCTAGCTGGCACTGACAATCTGCATAGCTAACCGATGGCATGCAATTAGGGGACCTATGCTAGCTTGCTAACAGCGCTGCCCAATGTTAGCTAGTCAAACAGATTCACTTGACTCTGAAATATCCATTGAATTGCCAGACCACGAGTGTTTAGCTCAAAGATGAACCAACTACGAATAAAACAGGCAACGAGAGGCTGTTGTGAGCTAACTAACCTGGTAGTTTTAGCACTGTTCCCCCTTTGAATCTGTGTCCTCTTCCGAAACTAGCTCGGATAGTTTCCCATTCTCTGTCCACCCGTTTCAGGAAGAGTAGAAGTTTTCAAACAAGGTGACAGATGACAGGCACAGCTGGACTCACGCTGAGATGTTCCTGGTGTATTCTCTGTCAGACTCAGAGCTCTACTGACTGCACACACCCAGGATCCAGGAGACTGATGCTGCCTTCACGTGACCCTCGGAAAATATAACGCCCGCCTTTTTTTATTCTAATAGCTGCTGTCAGTGCCGATCCCCCTTTTATGACAACAGCTAGTCAGTGATACATGAACTATGATATGAAGCAAAAAGATCGATTGGGGGAGGCTTGGGATAAAGCATAACGATCGCTGCACTTTTCAATTCACACATATTCACACATTCGACTTATAGCTGTTATGCCCACCCGTTTTGAGATACAAATAGCAGCACAGTTACTTCTAAAATTATTGTTTTTCAAGTTTAATGTGTTTAAGATTCATTAGGGTGAGCGTAATCAAGGGTAAGCTAATTTAACTGACTTTACTGTGGTATGTGTTTACAGAATTCCGACCCTCTCTAAAGCCAGTAAATGCGACCGGGATGCGGTCGGAGAACTTCACACTCACTTTTATTCTCACTTTGATTACAGACAAATTTATGAAGACATACTGAGGGCAAGTTCAGTTTTCTTGTTTTTTTGAAAATCGTTTGCAGTGTGGATGTGGAGCCGATCTTTTCAGGCCTGCTGCAGCTTGCATAATGCTAACAGCCACTCTATAGTTGTCCTATTCTCTACACTGGTTCAGCCCTGCGTTAACATGTCACAGTGGCGCCATCCATTGGAAAAACGGATTCTTACTCGGAATGAGTTTTTTCTGTCTTTCCCATACGTGCAGACATACTGTAGGTAACTGACAACAGCAGCAGTACCCTCTCTCGAAAAGGATGTATTCCAGGGGTTTGTATTTAAAAATAATTACTATTAGATGGTTTAGATTATGCATAAAGATTAAAATACAATAGAAAACTGCAGAAAAAGAAAATAATCTGCTTTTACATTTCATCAGAATGCTCATATTATGGATGAAAAGGAACAGAAAAAAATAATCCTGAATGTCTGCCCCCATTTAACAAAATACCATATCTATGGCATTTGTACATTTATCTTACAGTTATATAAGATGCATAAACTAAAATCAACAAAACCCTTTTTTTTTTTTAATTTCTTTATGAATTGAGGTACATAACACAAACAAACAAACAAACATAAAACAAGACCCATGTTGTCCGGAGATCAACATGGATAAAGTAGTGAATGAATAATCCAGTATTTTTCTAAAATGGGTGATTCTTCTTTTGGATACTTTAAACATATTCTAATGCTAGTACTTTAACCCTTTCATGCATAGTAGTCACAACAGTGGACAGCTATTCTACAGTGTTCTCTTGTATAATAATCGGTTTTGTTATTTATTTGCATATTAGCCAACACAGTAAAACTTGTACATCATCCCATAGAATGGGATGTGTCCCAGTGTATGGAACACCATTACTTTAACTTTACTGTTCTTAATAAACCTGATCTGCAGTAACATGTTTGAGTGTAAATCAATCGCTAGTTGTTATTAGACTGTAATTAAGTTTTCCTGAACAAAAAGGTTTTGTTTTGCATATTATCTCCATGAAATGAGTAATAACTGATAGTAGAGTATGTTAAAATGTGAGAAAACATCAGATATACAAAATTAAAAGTGTTTTTATTTCATAGTTTTCATACAGTTTATAACTTTCTGATATTATGTTTTAAAATTTAATCATATATATTTTTTTCATGCCTAAAGAGGAATAAAAACACTTTAGACAAAAAAATCTTGATTTACGTTCTCACAATTAATGCATCAAAGGGTTAATGAAATATTTGGAACATTTCTTTTTTACTATGTGGTATCTATTGCTCTTTTATTTCAGCAAAAATAGATCAAATTCTGCACCAGTGATTAATTTTACCATGTTAAGTCTAATTTATTAGTGTTTTAATCTTTACAATGTGTTCAGTTGTCTGATATTAGCAATTGTATTTATTAACTTGTGGCATTTATTTATTGTATGCATTGCACTTTATTACATGTTATTATATTAAGTATATTATTTTGTAGTATTCAAAAGCCTGAACAGGGACAAAGACTTCAAAGTAGCTGAAGCTAGATGTCTTATATACATCACATTTTCACTTTTGGTGGTAATGCTGTATGTGTCATCCCTGTTAAATAAACATTAAATGAAAAATAAATAAATAATGTGACTCCAGAAACAAAACTCATTGTAGAAATTCCATCCAGCAGGTGTGACTTGTTTACTACTGCAGCCACCTTTATTATTACCCACTAAAACAAATGTCTCTGTGAAAAAAATAACATAGGTTGTAATGAGAATATTGTTTAATTTTTTCCCTTTACATATTTCTGTATTGCTTTTATTTATTTATTTAGTTATTATTCTAATTTTCTGTGTATTTTTGTATATATTTCTATTGTGTAAATGGTCTTATTATTTGCTATCAGTATGGCTTATTCTATTTTGATATATATGTTTATATTATATATATATACATATATATATATATGTTTATTTAAAAAACCTTTATTGTTCCCCACTAAAAACCAAATGTTTCTGTGAAAAATGTTATATAGGTTGTAATAAGAAAGTTTTTAATTTGTTTTCCTTTAGTATTTATTTATTATTTTCATTTCTTAGTTTATTTTTTCTTTTTTTGTATTTTTGTATATTATTTCAATTTTTTGTAAATGGTCGTATTATTTGCCATCAGTATAGTTTATTCTTTTCAATACATATATAAAAAACAAACAAACAAAAAATAGTTCTTTATTATTCACCACTAAAAAACTAATTCTTTGTGAAAACTTTAACATATGTTGTAATGAGAGTGTTGTTATTTTTTCTTTTACTGTTTATTTATTATTTTTTACTTTGTTAGTTATTATTCTGTTTTTCCGTGTAGTTTTGTGTATTATTTACATTCTGTAAATAATCGTATTATTTGTTATCAGTATGGCTTATTCAATTTCAACATATGTATATAAATTTAAAAAAAAAAACAAAACAACAACCTTATTATTCCCTACTAAAAAACTGTCTCTGTAAAAAGTATTATAAAGGTTGTAATGAGAAAGTTTATAATTTCTTTTCCTTTAGTATTTATTTATTATTTTTTTTTAATAATTTATTTTTTCTCTTTTTCTTTGTATTTTTGTATATTATTTACATTTTCTGTAAATGGTTGTATTATTTGCCATCAGTATAGTTTATTCTATTTCAATAAAAATATAAAAAACAAATACAAAAATAATCTTTTATTATTCACCACTAAAAACCAAAAGACTTTGTAAAGAATTTAACATAGGCTGTAATGAGAA